>CM067346.1:2008979-2106479 GCA_034190875.2 Urechis unicinctus
GAGGCACAGGGGCACTGATAATGATTTTACTTTCACAACAAAACATCAATATGAATTGCAGCATAGCGGAGTGCCCAGTGAGACGGATGCATGATACGAGGTTAATAAGCGTACTGCCATTGACTTAAACATTTTGTGTAAGTTCTTTTTGCAGGGTTTGCAAGGTGTTCTCGCCATATAGAATATGTGACTGACATACGTTTGGACTATGCAACAATAGTTATCAACCGTTATATGCTGGGAGATACTGTGCTTTATGAGTCAAAGAAGCTGAAAAGCTTTTTCCTGATTGCATCTTCCAGTCACAGGATGAAAAAACCCTTCATAGAACGTGTTTGCAAATTAAACTCGCCAGACAATTTGTGATATCATCCCCAATATTCTTGCTTTTGATATTTTATCACAGAGAACGCAATACGTCGTTTGACAATGGCACAAAGCTACTGAAATGGCACAAAGCTACTGAAATGAAAAGAGACAATGACTGAGAGCAAAGGCGAAGGTTTTAATAGGTCTGCTTATCAGATGACACATTAACACAGCACCCACACTAGTGTCACCAGAATACTAACATCTCCTTTTCAAATTGGATGCTTTGCAATAATGGACTAGACAGAGTATCGTATCCGAACAAAAGCGCCTTGTCTGCTACAGGGTAAAGGATTATACAAGTGGCTTCGTATAATCAAGACTTTTTATTTTTCAAAACATTTTACATCAGATCAGAAGAAACGATCCACCCAAGGATCCATTTGTCCAATAATCAATTACTCAGATTATTGGAAATTTGCGCTCTGCTTTATACAGAAAGCAAAGGAAGCCACAAACAACTAAATACGGTCAGATATCTGCACCCCAGCAATGTACAATTCTTCTTGAGAAAGGTACAAATAAGCTGGCCTAAAACCACATGCATGCGTGTTTGCTCTTTTGAAGTAACTTCAATCGGTGTTATTCATTCATAGATACACAATGGCTCGATGATTTGAATTCACATTCTCCAAAATCATATTGAACCCACCTGTGTGATGAAAAAGATGATATTAAGTCAGCCTATCTTCTATACATACAGAAACCAATGCAAATCCCAATGGTTACGGCTACCATTACCAACATTAATCGCCTGACGTTCCGATTGAACCAATAATTATTTTGGAAGAAAGCCTGCTGTTTAAAAGGTTGATACTTTGCTTCAATAGTCTCTTTATTTTGTAACTCATCTATGGTCTTTTGGTCTTTAAGCTAGTGCAATGAATGAACGTCGAATAACGAAAACAAGTACGCTCTATACTATCGTGTGACTCGTCCAGTTACGAGTATTGTCGCGTCAATTTCAACAATTTGTTCACAAAACAATGTTAACAGTATGATAAAACACCGCACATTTGGTTCGGTGGAATGCCCTGTCGGTCACTAATGCGAGGATGATCTAACACATAACAATTAAAAGTATTCATATAATCTATACATAAAATGATGTATCTTCATACATATCTCTGAGGAACTTATATACGTAAAAAACACCAAAAATCCAGTAATTATCAACTATCAAATGTTCGTGACTTGAACATTCACTGGATGATATTTACGGTTCAATATATTGTACTGGTCAACCTGTGAATAGGCAATGAGGATATATCATGATGTACAAAATCGCTCACAGATACTGCATGTCCATGTAAACAGCATAAAAGCCATCATCATGTACGAAATCGAGATAATTAACTTAAGGTCAATTATTACTAGCCTTTATCGCCTAAATTAAACCGCATATATGGAAATCAACGTTGGTTATCGCACACTTAAAACATGTTCTAACATGCATCAGAAAACACTGACAGATGGTATTACATATTGCATGTCTAGCTCCATAAGATACTGCATAGGTTCATTTCGTACAAGCACCCTAGTATTTGGATATCGAATGGTCCTTGCTAATAGCCCTCGGTACAATTGCGACCCTGTTAGTGTTATATATCAATCAATTAGAATGATATCATGTCCCATAGGTGTCCCTTTTAAACGGCACTGCTTGGCATAGATAAGGTGACTGCAGCTGAATCAACTACTCTTGATTCCTCTATGGCTTTCAAAGGAGGAGAGAAAGGTGAGAAATATGCACGGTGTATAGATGGCTGCGTCTCGCTGTTGTGATCCAAAGAAGTGTCCGTTGACGCGGTGATGTTTTCCATAGCTTCCGAGACAGTTGTATCAATGTCTGACTGAATGCCAAACTCGGCTGTGGCCTTGCCGACCTTTATCATTCCTGACTTGGAGGGAGTATCAGGTCTCAATAAAGATATTCTGTCATCACGTAGGACTTGTCGTGCATCTGTAGAAACAATTATCAAGTCCGAATCATCTGTGGTGCTTCCTTTACTGACTTTACTGGGGGATCGCCTGACGAGGTATTTATAATCCCTGGCCACCGTGGAAATGGAGACTGCGTTGTCTAGGCTACCAGTGCCATCTAACTGGAAGCTGAAACCTCCAGTACCAGAGAGACCTCTGGTGAGAGAATCCGTCGTCCCTGTTCCACAGGTCATCTTCTCGACATCAATTCGATCCTCAGTCGGAAGATACGAAATGTGGCGTCTGTAGTATTTCCGGGCAAAAATATTGATGAAAAACATCTCCAGAATCACTAGCATGTTATGCCATCCTAAAACATAAATAAATATGTCTATTAGAGCGGGTAATTGACAAAAAGAGAACAGGCGTTTCTTTTGAGAACGTAGTTTAATGATCGCATTTAACAATACAGCTTAGATATCATGTTTATATTGGATACGATTGCCCATAATCTGCTCACGGTCCACATTTCCACCTACGCTCAGTGGAGGATCACAAGGTATTGCTCCGCTGAAAGCAATCATGCTTATAATGGCCTTCTGTACACCAGAAGTCAGCAGTACCAATTGAAGGCACAGGAACTTGGGTTTCACAGCAGTCTTGGACAAAGGTACCTGAAAAACATCTACGTCAATGATACAAATTAAGGGATCCATGTTATTGAGGCTATGGTTGCCGGCAAAAAAAACTTTTTATGCACATTCTTTCAAGGTTTTAAATTGCTTTTCCCTTATTATGCTGAGCTCACCTCTGAGAGTGAATAGACGATGTTAAATCCATACACTGCTACCATCGTTGATAGAAGGTTGAAGATGGCAAGCCAGGCAGCTGGATTATTTATTTGCTATGAACAGCACGCGATAAGCATTTTGTGTTTTGGTAAGCAGAATAGATCGCCCCTTAGCAAATTCTACAATCAACGTATTTTCAATGCGTATTGATACCCAGTTATATTGTAAATTTCATGAAATAAAATCATACGGGTCCGATGGTGTAATTTCCATTGGCCCAAAGAACGGAAGTGATGTACGCTGTAATTGGTCGAAATAGTGCATACTGAAGAACAGATGTCTCAAGCAACTGCAGCTTGCGCCTGTACAAGATGTTGTACCCCAATTAACCCAACAGAATCACCGCTAAACCAGGGTAGGGAAATGGCGACCAAAAGGGCAATGGATCAGTAATTTACGATTTGTTAGATTAATAATGCTCAAGATAAGCTATATGAATTCGATGAAATATATTTACTGACGGGGTAACTTCTGGTCTTGGTAGGCACGGGCAACAGCAGAAAAACGGTGGCTTATTAATTTTCATCTGGACGCCATTTAGACGTACCATCATCTTCTTAACGCCTCCGTAATGGCCGATCAGCATTGTTACGAAAAGGTAAATGCATGATGCCAAGTACCTGAAATCCGAAGGTCATGTAATTGTGCCCGTTACAATAAAGGTTTTAAGTGTTGCATCTGGCCTGATCCCAAACTGCTTTATACCATATTCAAAAATTAATTTGTCATTATGGCACGGTGATATAACTTTGCTAATACTTAGGTGATATTTAGCCAAACGTTTCAAACGCGGTTAAATTTTGTGACGTTTGAAATTGAATTTGCTAATATCATTATGCAAGCTAATGCATTATTGTTCAAACAGACCAAGTTAAAGCATTAGAAAAAATTGGCGTCGCATAAGGTTATGATTATAGAGCCTCTCGTGTGGCATATAGCATGTCGGATCTAGCGATCGTCAAGGGCATTTACTAATGAGTCATTGATAGACAAGGTTTCGTGTGATAGCTCTGTCCAATTGTTTCAAGATGGAAATACATCGACCTTGTATGTTTTCAATACGGTTGTTTTATGCCAAATCAAATCAAGTTGTTCTGTCGTCTTCAAGCGGACGTCCCTATGGGATTCAACAACATACGAATTGTTCATCCCCATATTCGCTATTTGTGGTCGTGTCAAATACACCTGTATCGACTATCGTATAGCATTTTTCGGCGATTTGGTTCAATTTTACATCAATTTTTGTGTACTTGCTGAAATGGCTTGTTTATAATCAGTTCACGTTATTGGGAACACCGTATCATTGATAAGGACGCATTGAAAACATTTACCGAAATTTGTTTACCGCCGGTTTTCAGTTTCGGATGCATTGTAGCGTCTGAAGTGTGGCATATTTATATTCACACCCCGTAAATATTAAGAAATCGGGTTTTACAACTGGAATAAAAATAGCTGGTGTCACCGATTTGACGCGAGTCATTACAAAGTGTAGTAGCGAATCGGTTATTAAATGTATTTTCAAAGCAGAATTTTGATGATCTTTTATATGCACCACACACGAACATCAGTGCATGTAAATATTCAATGTGGTTTATCAAACATCATAATTATGTAAACATTAATAAGACATCAAGTTTGTTAGTACTTACGATGAAGAAACCATATCGTTGAAACTGGCGGAGCGCGGAAATATAATCGCCACTCCAGACGTGATGCACATTATCTGCAACCAAAAGAGACCAGAATAAACATATGATAATCCGAATCACGGCCCATTGAATCAATGACCTAACGCCTCGGTGCACGAATGAACGTTTAACAACAATCACCTCCCTTTACCTGACACAAAATAAATTACAGCAACGATAACTGACATAATTAAACACCTGACCTTCATTACATGTGACATCAATGAACACGTGGCAATAATAACCGTACGATTCGTGACGTCATTGAGCACATGGCCTCATTACACGAGACATTAAAGAAAACACACTATATATTTGAACAACCCAACACATATCCATTGCCATAACTTTTTTATGTATTCATTTATGCGGTAAATAATTTAAAATAAATAGGGACGCCTTAGTGTGAAGTCACTTACCGGATAGACTGCTAGCAGCCATTTGGCCTTGTCTCGAGGCTTCCAGTTATGGAGATGTGTGAAGAGATATATGAGGGTTTCAATGTACAAAGCGACAACAACCAACGTGAGTACACCGAGAATCGAATACAACACAATGTATGTCACACTAAGAGCTGAAAGAACAACATCAATATGTGTCATAACTTGGATGAATATTCATAAAACGTCCGATTATTATTATTGAAGCAGACGCTGCATTATAACAACATTACATGCTATTGGTCGGGTGGTTCGTATGTAAGAAAATTTATAATTAGTCAGCATGTTATGTTAACAAGAAAACGCAAAAGAATAATACCTTCTAGATAGTCCCAAGAGTAAGGTAAGGTCCATGGGCAGGTTGCATTTGACATGATGAAATTTCGGTTGACCTTCAACTGTCATTAGCACTTGCTCTTCATTCGAGGGCGGATAGCAAAACCGCACCCAACTATCAACTGGATTTAACGACAAACGAGTCGAGCGATCGCTTGCATAGGTATATGTAATGTCGAAATAGTTTGTACATTGGAGGGGTGGTATTATTGTATTCCAATGCTTATGGGTGGCTTTTAAAAGTTTTAGCTACTCCGATTCCGTGTCTGTGTATTGTCATTTTAAAGGCCTTGATAGAATTTTCATGTATTACCAAGGAAACAGTTAACTACTTTGTATGACACGGAAAAGGTGTAGCATATATACAGGTACTCTGATGACTTATGTATGTAATTGAAAAGTGGCCCCGTCCAGTTTTGGAAGACGCCTGGTGAGTTCCATCGGAAATATATCATAACAAAACGATATGTGTTGCCAAAGTCCATGAGTGACGGGTAGTAATGGGTCGTTATCTTGAAAGCGTTCGGCGACGTATAGTAAACGTTGCTTACTTTGACATACGAGGGCCAATTGAGCTGCGAATATAGGCAAACAATCTCCGTGGGAGGAATTGCTCGTGATATCATTTCGATTGATAGTTGATAAAATGATTTACTGCCGGCGTGCTTATATGGCGATATCGAGTCCTTTTTCGAATCTCAGAGCACATTTTCTAAATGACAACGAAACCTCATTCAGTACTATGCGTTGAAATATGAATGTACAGATATATATTTTTACGAAGAGCGAGTTACAAAGCTTGCATTGCTACTCTGAAAACCATTATCACTGCTCGTCTATTTTCATCAAAAGCCGCGAACATTCTTAGTAAATCTCCAGGGTATATAGTTGCTGTCATATCAAATCAGCATTCACAGATTGATGTAACATAATAATAATAATAATAATAATAATAATAATAATAATTTAGTGCAAGGTGTTAAGTGCAAACATTAGCCGTAAAATATTCGGCGAAAACAAATGTTTTTAATCGTGACTTAAAGACATCTACATTGTCTTTATGTCTCAAGAAGCCTGGAAGGTTATTATTCCACAAGAATGAACCAGCAACACCAAAAGTCCGCTGCTGTTCCGCTGCTGACAACGTAAAAGGAACTTGCAGTAAGCATTGGTTATCCGATCTTTACTCTTTTCCTGGAATATAGGGAGCGATAAGATCTTCGAGGTACGTTGGTGCCATTATATATACGGATTTATACCAGAATCTTAAATTTGATTTGCTGTATCACTGGCAACCAATGAAGCGAGTACAGAACCGGAGTGATGTGATTACACTTTGAGTGTCCAGTAATTAGTCTTGCAGCAATGTTTTGTATTTTTTTGCAGTTGATGTACGGGGATGCAGGAACGCCATAGCGAAGAGCATTGCAGAAATCTATTTTTGATGTTATAAATGCATTTATTACTTGCTCCAGTGACGATCGGTCAAGAAAATGCTTTATTTTACAGATATTGCGGATTTGTATATATGAGGTATCAAATCGTCGCGTCGATGACCATACAAAACTAAACCACTTTGTGACGGAAGTACCATTTTATAGGTCAGTTTAATGCGCAGATTATTTTGTTTTGTTAAATTGCCAACCCGAAGCAGCATCGAATGAGGAAGTTGGTTTATCAGTTAATTAACATTATGGGTCAACGAACGTCATACGCAGCAAGGTTACAAACGAACAAGTGACAAACATGAGTGGAAGAGTGGTTGTACACATCTTGCTAACACGAATGGTGGATGTTTGTTAGGACAAATTATTATCTGCTTGGCAGTCCACAGTCCATACTGATAGCAATACGGCTGTGAATGACAAATGAGAAAGCTGCTACCATAAAGGGTTTACAATGAAAATCGTTACGGCTTAACCAACACCAGGTGCCTTCGTTTCCGTCTCGATGATTCACCGTCTTTCTCTATATCTACAATTGTACAGATACAATATTAAGCTCTAAGAGAACTAAACATGATGGACGGTCCCTGAATGTCAATATAGACTATGCACACACACACACATACATACACACACACACACACACACACACACACACACACACACACACACACACACACACACACACACACACACACACACACAACACACACACACATATATATATATGTGTATGTATATATATATGTACATATCAATGAGTGTGTGTTTGTGTGTCTGTGTTTGTGTGTGTGTGTGTGTGTGTGTGTGTGTGTGTGTGTGTGTGTGTGTGTGTGTGTGTGTGTGTGTGTGTGTGTGTGTGTGTGTGTGTGTGTGTGTGTGTGTGTGTGTGTGTGTGTGTGTGTGTGTGTGTGTGTGTAAAAACAGGTGTCATCAACAAATCACCAACTTGACTGCTATCGGTGTAGCATATAAGTATTGTCATCAGATTCCAAGTATCCCTAATCCAGATAAGCAGTATGATAATAAAGAAATATGCTTATTGGTTATGATATATATTGAATCAATGAATGGTCAGATAAACTATATGATTACTTCGTTATCAATTGCTCACTCACTCAATAATTTTCACAAAAGATGTGCGCACTTTACATATGCCCATTTGACACTTGCAATGACTGCGCAGCATCATTCGGTTTCAATAGTTAGATTCTTACTAATGATTTGACTGGCTTCACCTGACGTACGTAGACATTAATAGGCAAAACATTCGCAATTTTATTTCCAATTGCTTGTATCAGTCAAATTCGGAGCGAAATAATGATGAAACAGCCTTTGTGCTAACAAATAGGGTGGCTATGATGGAAGATAAGATCTTTAGGACGCGATTGTAGTCATCATCCGCGATCTCATATGTGGTGTTGATTGCATGCATGTAAAAACTAAACTTTTGTCATTTGAACTACTACACTCAAAGGGCAACTGATATGCGCCTTCCTTTTGAATTCGTCGTAATGTGATTTATGTTTTGAGGATTTTCCAGAATAAATCTTCTATATCAAATTACGAAAACCTAATAAGCTTGCATGGCTTATAATCTCGCATATCTCCTAATCTCAGCGAAGAGCTCATAGCTACGCTGAGATAGTTCACTCGCGCCTAATATATGTGATAGCGCCACGTGTAAGCGGTGTGATGCTTTGTCATAGTGTCTATAATATATCTCATGTAGGGAGATCGAAAACACAACACGTAGGATCAGGCTGCAACTGACAGGAAGTGTTAATTGAGTCAAAGGTCACGTAACAGGATCGAGAGTGGATCTGGATCTAGGTCTCAGTCCACTTCATACATTACAGTGTATATCAAAACCACAGGCATATCGTTAACAGACACCGTGCCCAGATACGTTCTGTGTGCTTATGTTGATTTCAAGGTAACGTCATCTGATGACGGGTGTGTGTTTTACTCTTTCACATGATCACCGCACAGCTCATCGGAGTTAACCATCTTAAGCTGTTTGACGTTGATCTCAGGGCGCAGTGACTGGCCATCATAACGTTCAAGTAACTGTTGACCTTTGACCTGTTAGATTGGTATTTGGGCTGAGACGAATTGACCAGGTTAAGCGTTGAATTTTGAATTGACATCATTCGTTTGTGAAACATGTGGGGCTCATCGCTTACAAGATATATTGTTAATGGAGAAACTAAGCTCGCACTAAGAAGACTTTATTCGCAAGTGAGTTTAACAGCGACGTATGTTGTGCTTCGAAAACGATATGACTTCCATGTATGGTAAGCGGTTTTTTGCCTTAAATACATTTTGTGGTCGATCGTCTGCTTGTGTGACATTAGGATGCCATCAGACAGGGGATAATTGGAATGGTTGGCAGGTGAAATACTTTCAGTCATTTATTTTTATTTCTGTACTTATTATTGGACATAATTTGAAAAATGAATTTACACCGACATAATCTGATAATCGTCCTAGACCGTTAAAATAATAAAGTTAACAGTATGACAAAATACTTCTCAAACCAAATACTCGTGATACACAAATGTTATTCGTGGTAACAGTTAGCCCGGTAAACAGACCTAACTACTATTGCAGACATAGAGGTCTACTGTACGTCTTGGTAACAGTATGTTTAGCATACACAATTATAATTTATATACAGTGATATATGTCACTATGACTAGGCACTTTTACAAACATCAATGTATTGAGCGGTATGATAAAGCCTATAGCTTGCCATAAGGACGTCCATTGACATATATTTAACAAGTATGACAGTTCATTGCCATGCTCCCACTGGGATTGTTTTCAACCAAAGTATAACAAATATAGAGTGAAGTATTCTGATCATAGAACACTAGAATCCATTCTTTATTTAAGTGGGTTTTCTTGTGTGGACGGCAATTCATAGAAGTTATTAAACGATGATTGACTGAATGCATCATATTATTAAGCCTGGTCTCCTGTTGCAGAACTCCATTAGTCAGGCTAAATAAAGTCAGTGATGAAACTGGTAAGTATTCTTCCAATTCCCACACATCCTAATGATAGTTCAAACTTATATTCACTTGTTTGCCATATTTTCAAAGAATAGTTTCATACACCAACCTTTTAACTCATGTATATTTTGTTTGAATTGAAAAACGGCAGGTTGTGAAATACTTGCTAAAGCAGAGTTTTGCAATGGGGGAGGATCTGTCAAAGACCGTGCTGCCCTCTTCCTTATCAGAGATGCTGAGAAGAAAGGTGAAGTATGCCATATTAAACCCTATCAGGACAATCAAATTCTGACCGACTTTCTAGAACATAACTTTCTTAATCTTAATAATAGACTAGATAATAAAGCTGATAACAAGAGCATGAATACAGGTCAGCTGAAGCCAGGCGGCACGGTAGTAGAGGGTACTGCTGGTAATACAGGGATCGGTCTGGCCCACATGAGTCTGGCTATGGGATACCGTTGTGTCATTTACATGCCCAACAACCAATCAGCGGTAAAGTTCCTTCATTCAGTACAAAAGTATTTCCTGCTGCAAATCAAGCAATTTTGATAATGATCTGCTCAGGTAACTTGCGAGTGATTTTACAGTAACTTTGATAATGAAGCTATTCATGACTAGGCATTACATTGGTATAGTGTTGGACTGTTGTCCCAACGGGTTTGTGCCAAGTGGGCTATGGCACTGTCGAAGCTTCACCATCATTCTCATCCATCACCTCTTGAGTTAAATGCCAAAAGCCCAGTGTTTCATTTCATTTGCACTCTTTTTATGTTGAAAACAACATTAATGAATGATGTTCATTTCATGTTGTTTACCTGTATGTGTGGTAATGTTACAGGAAAAGATTGAGGCAATGACCACATTGGGTGCTGAAGTGAGGCCAGTCCCTGTGGTGGCTTGGACAGATGACATGAATTACAACCACCAGGTTATCAAAAGCAAACATTGTTTCTACAAGAAGACGAACTGATTGATCACATTGAAGATCATTAAAACATATGAAAGCTTCCACTTAGATTTCTATTTATATACAGATAATTAACTGTGATGACATTTGTTTAAGAATATTTTGCTCATCTTTTTTGCTTAGCAGAATCAGCTTGTTGTTTGTTTAGATTTTAATCCAATGAAGTTGATGCCCAAATTACCATATGTCGTGTAATAGAGGGCATTTTAGTTAACACATTTCACTCAAATCCCTGCAGTAAAAAATATTTTGGATATGTTGTCTGTGTTACAGGCCAAGAGATTTGCTGATAGCCTTGACAATGCAGCATGGACAAATCAGTTTGATAACACAGCGAACAGACTCGCTCACATTGAAACAACTGGTCCAGAAATATGGGAAGATACAAGTGAGTAAAACATGAGGGAAAAAAATCGTAATATGCTAAATAATTTTACAACATAGTAAAGAAAATGAAGCTACCAGAAGAGCTGATTTTGTCAAATTGCATTTATGTGTGATAGTTTTCTTACGTTTTTGTGATTGTGATGTTTCTAGATGGCCGTGTGGATGCTGTGTGCTTTTCCACTGGTACAGGGGGAACACTCGCTGGTGAGTTAGAATCCCGACCCAACAATCATAATGTGCCTTTATTTGTATTCTGCATTCAGGTAAATACAGCATTCTGTAAGAACTAACCACACCCCCTTCTTATAACCAATCCCTTTTTGTCTAACAGAAGTGTCCTTCTTAGAGATCTTATGTTCAAATTATTTGTCAACGTTGCCACAGATATGCATCGCCTTTAGACCTTGTGTTTTTGCTTCAACGTCAATCTCTCCATTCTTGCATGTCAAAGAAAATCACATGAACCCCTGATAATAGAAATCCCTTTCATTTGAACAGGTGTAGGCATGTATCTAAAGGAGAAGAATCCAAATATACAGACATTCCTGGCTGACCCTGAGGTGGATTATTCATTTCTATTCCTGCTGGATTTGGTATTTTTGTTATTTGAATAGCATTTGTAACATCTTATCTAGATAGCTAGCATAATAGTAGATGTATGCATTCCATCTAATGTGTATGAATTAACTCACTCAAAAACAGAATAATTATAATCTAATCAGCATACTCGTACACTCAGGTACTTATCACAATAAAAGTTTATAATAAATGTTAATAAGTTATTAAAACCACCGCCATAATCCATTTATAACAGTCTTCAAATTCAGATCATGTCTGATTACAGGGGAGTGTTCTATATAACTGGTTCAAACACGGTAAACTGGAAAGAACTGATGGGAGCTCTATATCAGAGGGAATAGGACAGGGTCGTTTAACCAAAAACCTGGAAGGTGCTCCAATAGATAAGGCCCTGCTTGTGAGAGACACAGATGCAGTCAGTATGGTGAGTCATGACAAATCATATTTGTTGGTGATAACAAACACATATAGTAGTTTTTGTACAGGAATATCACAGTGTAGTTCCTAGTATTGGCAATGTACTTAACTTGAAATCAATGGGGCATTATTCATTTGGGGGATTCATTTGGGCCAGTGTACAGACACGAGTCTTAAAAAACTCCTCATCGCTAGCTTCCAAAGACATGTAAAAATATTTTATTTTGAGTATGAGATGTTTTAAGACTTAAGCCTTTGAGCTTGTGGACTTAATTCACATGGCTTATTCCTGATCATTTTTTTTCTATCACTGCCTGGATATAGAAGAGTTATGTCAAACCTTTTGCTTCATCCTTAATTGAAGAATTTCCCTATTTGCCTTAACAATGGTATAAACAGTGTTTCATATATATGTAGTTGCTTTGTCTGAAACAACTTGGTGTGAACTATTGTAGACATTCCGGCTGCTACACGAGGAAGGCTTCTTCGTTGGAGCATCCACGGGGATCAATGTTGCTGGTGCGGTGCAAGCAGCCCGTCTGATGGGACCCGGGCATACCATTGTCACGTGCCTCTGTGATACTGGCCATGTAAGTATCTCATAAGGGGAAATATTCGTTTACGAGGCACCCATGAAACCAAGATGATGAGGACACATTTATAAGTCTGGTATTTTTTGTCAGTCTTTAAGCTGGCTACAATGGGAATGCAAATAAAAAAATACTCGGTATATTTGGCAATACATATGGTTGATGGAAACAAAGCTTGCTTTGTTTTACCCTACAAGTTTGTTATCTGTGTGAAAAATTTGTCTTATGCTTTCAGAAATATTACAAGAGACTTTACAAACGGGAAGAATTAGAAAATAGAGGTTAGTCTTTGCACTGGTCTGAATCTGTCATATTTTTCATCTCAGTAAATCCCTGAAGGATAAATTTCTTCTGTACTAACACTGTGCTATAGCTCTTCCACCAAATTAATTATTATGGAATCATACTGGGGATGGATTTATGACAGTTCCTCATGTGTGCCAATCATGGGTCAATCATTCAATCAGTTACTGAAGTTAATTTCATAATAGACAAGATGTGAGAGGATTCAGAGGTTTGGAAATGATAATGAATCACCGTAATCACTTTTCAGCCTATTTGTGGATGGTCACTTCATGCTGGAATTTTTGGGAGGGGCTCATATTGCTTTCTGAATGTACTTGATGTTCCAGGCAATAATTATGAATGAAATTTTAAAATATAATCTCATTTTATTGATTAACAGTACGTTAATGATCTTCTTGAAATGATGTCTATGTGGACTGCCCATACAGGACTGCTGGAGTGTATACCAGAGGAATACAGAAGCTCGCTCCATTGACAGAGATCATCATAGCTCACCAGCACCTCTCATTCGTGACGCATGGGGAATCAAACACCTTTTTGGACAGATTAATCCAGCTTGATAACATTAATATAAGTACATATTACCTTTCTGTGAAATGATCTCCCTTTTGACATAAATAGGGTTTCCTAGTCAATGTTTCTACCGGTATGCCATAAATTAAATGGTCAAGGCTCTACAGTGTGTATTGCCTTTTAGCTGACACCTTCTTTCCAGATTAAACTTTAGGTTGGAGGTGTTTATCTGTCACAGCATGGAGGCAACCATGATTGAAAGTGTAGAGAATAATTGTTAGAAACGTATTTCTGTCCAAAAGACAATTTGTCGGATCAAAACCTAGAAAGAGTCAAGTGTTTAAAAGCTATGGGAACCATTTGACCAAATTTGTCTAAATGTTTCATTTCCACATTTATGTAAAAATGAGCTAATAATGTCATGGTCTTGTGCATTGCTTGATAAACAGGGTCCAGAAAACCTGCCATTGTTAAAAGTATTAATAGATAATGAAACCGAGTGATTTGTTTTATAGATTGTAGAGCCTGTAAAACAATTAAATAATCCTGGAGAACTTGTGTTTCTACGTGAAGATTAGTTTCTTGCCTGTGAAAGAGGACTTGATTTGCAAGGACAAGTCCCTCGGTTATTGTCCATTAATTTGTGCTAAGTTTGTAGGACCTGTATGGGAGAAGCTTTTTGAAAACTTTCCTATACATTGTTGTGGCATATTTGATATAGTTGCTTTAGGTACAGATTAGGAGGAAAGACAAAGTATTTTTATTGACATATAAATGTTACATAACAAAATAAAACTATTCATCTATTCCTTTTGCTTTCTTCTTGTTTTCTGCAAAAACACAAATAAGTATTTGATTCAGTCCGTTCTTGCAACAGAACAGCACAAAGGCTACATGATTGTAACAAAAACCTATAGAATTTGTCAGTTACATTATGGAAGAAGTGATTCAGTTGTATTTGTTTATACTTAATTTAAATCACATTTAAATATTTGATTTATTCATGCAAGCACAAGAAACTTGGAGGATGGGGATATAAAATCTTCAACAGTATTAGGTTGGATAGTTGTCATAAATTCAGAACTAAAATATGACCCATTGTTTCATCAAACTAGGTGACTGGTATCAAACAGTAAGCACCAGATTTAAATGATACATTGTATGTTACATACATGGGTACAGAAAGATGGGCCTAACAAGAGAAGACCATTAGCAACTTACTTTTCCGTTCTTGACTTCTTGCCTTCTTTGCAGTTATGGAAGTTTTCTCACTCTCTTCTCCTTTCTTTAATTTCTTTACCTTCTCTTTCCTTTTCTTTGTGTGTTTAAGACCATTTTCACCCTCAGCGGACACCTCACTCTTCCTCTTTTTGCTTTCCACCACTTCCATGTTGGCCCACACATCATTGTCCTCAGAACCGCTGTCGTCGTTGGCAACGAGGTCAGCTGCAGTATCTAATGGAGCAACTTTCCTCTGCGATTTACTTGTTTTCTTCTCAGCAGTGACATGTGGGTTTGATGAGGAGAATAGGAGACATGTAAGCCTTGACTTGAGATAATACTGAAACAAAGGAAAGTTCTGATCATAATGTCCAGTGAGACTTGTTTTCAGCTAGAGAAATGGAGTGAAATTATCTGAAGAGGCCCAGATAGATTAATGAAAGACTGTGTCTCCATAGACAATCTTATTCTGTATTACATAAGTTAATTTAACTGGGTAAATAAAATTGTCTCATGTTTTTAGCTTCAAGCTATGCACTGCACCAACCTTATGCAGCAGCTCCCGGGAATCGATGTCATGGACTCTTACGAACCTATCTAGTCCACACGTAGCTATAAGATCAGCTGTTGGGTGGCATTGAACAGCAGTGATAGCCCCGGCAAACCCCTTATAAGCCTGAACCTGGTATGCTTCACACATAACAGACATATTATCAATACAAAACACAATTTTTTTGAGACAAAAGGGAAAAAATTGAGATAAAAGCACTTTATTACAATAATAGAATGATTTTTAGGTTAATTAATTGATAACTGGTACAAACACCTCTTTTGAAAGAAAGAAAAGAATAACATTGTTTGTGGAATAGACTTCATTGATCATCATTTACAGAGAGAGAATGTCACATACGTTTGCCTCGCAGGTCAAGCAGTGATAGATGACCCTGAGCACTCCCCACCAATACCTGATCACTGGAGGAAGAGAAATATCAAGTTCTATTAACTATAAGGCTTAAATTTAGCTTTCAACTACAAGACAAGACTTCACAATTTAACGGAGAGAACATTTATACAACGTAAGCTAGAATGCACATTGTCAATAAGTTATTTCCAGATAATGACATATATTGTTGCGCATACATGATCCATGTCACAAGTCATATGTCCCATAAAATAGAATTTCCTTTGTAAGACAAGTCACCTGTGTCCAGGTCTGAGCGCCAGGGAGAGAAGCGGATGATCAAGGTGTTTCATCTCCTTCACCGGTCGACGCTGCGAAGTTCTGGGGTCGTAGACCCTCACCTGACAAAAAACACATTCAACAATAATACTGAATCATTAGGGCCGTATTTGCTTTGAGCGGCAATATTGATATTAAGACAATGATACAAACATTTTGGCTGATCATTGATGGTTGATATTTATAGTCAATGCTGATTTATAATGACCTTCACAATCAGTGCATATGAATGATTCTGTACTGATTGAGAAAGGTTAGACTTATGAATCACAAGCAAATGTTTTTGTATGTGCAGAATTTTTGATGTCATGTCACTATTCAGGTACTACAAATATTACATACATAAAATATATACAGCAATTATCTTACACAAAAATGACAAAAAGGTTAGGTTTTTAAACGGCATTATAAGTAGACATTGGTGAGCCTTAGTTGAACCCTCATCACCAGGAACAACCTACAATAAATGACACTTAACTGACAGAATATATATAAACATATATATATATACATATATATATATATATATATATATATATATATATATATATATATATACATATATGTATATATATATATATATATATATATATATATATATATATATATATATATATATATATATATATATATATATATATATATATATATATATATATATATATATATATATATATATATATATTAATATAAGCTTCTGGATATATCCTCACATGGTTGTGTCGCGTACATGTGACCAATGTGTGGCTCTGAGGTGTGAAAGCAATGTCTGTAACCCACACGGGGACTCGTAAGTCCAGCCAGTCATTGCGTACCTGTAAGCATGAATGATGACATATGCACAGAAGGTAGAATTTTCTGACATTACAATACACATTCCAATTCAACTCATGTTCACAAAATCAATCCAATATTTAAACAGCATTTAAAATATTATGAACAACAGCAGTGCTCTATTAACTTCAAAAACTGAAGATCCATTTATCTCTGTGCATTATGCATTTTGCCACATCGGCCCAACTTGTGCCAAAATCAGAAGATACCATTCATGAATTACATTTTTAGCTGTAAAGATTGGAACAGTGGCCCCCGATTCTAGGTCCCAGACTTTGAGGTCATTTTCTTTTCCGCCAGTCGCTATAGTGTTGATTTTCTCAGGGTTTTGTTTCATGCAGTTGATATCCACACCAACATCTATTTCCAAGTTCTGAAATCACACAATTCAGAGCCTATAATGGAAGTATAACAAACAAAGCTACATTCACCAAAACATTTTACAGAAAGAAAAAGTGTCATTGAATTTGTAAACATGTTGTAAATGAAAGATTATGCTCATTTATGTGCCTTTCTACTGCCTCTGTTTCAATGAGTATATGATCAGTGACATACAACCCAGCAGCATAGACCCATATCCTAAATCACATGCCTGACCGAATAAAGTTTCAATTCCACACGATTGAAATATCAAAATAGAAAGATTCTACGTACAGATCTTTGACCGTCACTTTCCCAAAGCCGTAGTGCTCCCGATTCAGTGCATGTCACATATTTCCTGAACATCAAAACCACATCCACATATAACCACTTGATGCAGACATGTTGATTTAATTTAATGGAGATAAATAAGTCAACTTACTCTTCACACTTGGCTAAGCCTTTTAGTGAGCTTGTTCCTGCAGAGAAATTGTATGTGCGGACTATGTCTTCTCTTAGAGTGTCAAATACCTGCACTTGCTGGTTCCTCAGACCAATGCAGACCTGTTCAAATAGACAGTTTAACTACAAGTACTCACAAGTTATAAACCAATCAAAAACAAAATTATTTTTCCATTTCCATATGACTGAACCACAATTGGTCAATATTTTCATAATTTTATTTAACGAAGGAAACCTTACCTCTGATTGTCTCTCATTCCCCCAACAAGAGGCGATTATACCCTGTTCTTTATCAGCAATCTCTAAGGATTTCACATTGCGCCAGGTTTTATTTGCCAAACTGACCCCTGAAATGGATGCCAATGGAGACACTACAGAGTTGATCGACTAAATTGAATATGTAAGTTAAACACAATAACATTGAGCAAACAGGTTGAGTACATCCCGTTTCAGAGATGGGACCGCCGTTCTGCGTGATCACCTGAGTCACGAGTAACCAGTCAAGTTGTCACACCTTACTGTACCCAGAGATTACCACTATGGGAACCGGCTCACTTTGGTCACAACATCATTCGAACATTCAGCCAAAGCTTAAGCTTGTAATCATAGCTAGGCAATGAAACTTTACCTAACTCTGCAGGGGGTGATGTTGTGAGGTTAGTAAGCTACCTAACTCTGCAGGGGTGATGATGTGAGGTTAGTAAGCTACCTAACTCTGCAGGGGGTGATGTTGTGAGGTTAGTAAGCTACCTAACTCTGCAGGGGGTGATGATGTGAGGTTAGTAAGCTACCTAACTCTGCATCTGGTGTTGGTGGTACGAAATGGGGGTTGGTGTCCTTGTACTGAAATACTCGAGACTTTTAGAAGTTCTATTTGGATCAGCTGACAGGCACGTTCTTTCTTGGTGTTTCTGGGACAAAGTAAGTCAGTGTGTTGGAAGTATTTCTCAGTAGGGTACCTAAGGCATGCATCTCTTGGGACTGTATACCAACAATGAATTTGCTGGAGTGTACATATAAATTGGACAATTAATTCTGTACACATTTCATTGGAATCATGTCCTGAGTGGCCAAAACATTGTAAATCTTAGTTGGACGTGCGGGGAGGGACAGAAAGGTGGGGGTGCATGTGTTTGTTTATGTATGCATGTATGTGTGCATTTGTGTGGGGTTACATTATTTTTGAGTTAAGACAACAAAACTGACAACATATGCTTATGAGTGTGATTAGCCAGCAAGCGCCCCTCAGAACTAAACCCTGCTAAATGGGCATGCAGAGCGACTTAGGTTGTGATTGTTGGATGCTCATAGAAAAAAATTTAACCATTCAACACTCATAGAAAAAAGCGCAATATTTTATTAATCATGACAGATATCTAGACTCATTTAATATATTTGTCATCTATTTCACTTTAGTGCCTTCAGACTTCAGATTTTTAGTAATTAACATTTAAGTGATTGATAAAATTACAAATGGAAATAAGATTATTGTCGCCCAAAAATAAAAAAATGTATATAAACCCTCACAGGCACTCAAGTCAATACCCCCATTGACATGTATAATAATAGAAGGTGGGAAATATTGAGCGAGCTGTGGGTCACTGTCGAAAAGACTCGTCAATTTGAGATTATCCAACCATACCAATGTTTTGGACACATTTTCGGTTCATATATTCATGCGATGGAATATATCAATATGTTTTGGGTGCTATAAATAAAGTTATTTTACAAACGTCTGAACAAACAGACACAACCCTATGTCTGTGATGCGAACTGCTGTACCAGGTTAAGGCATTGGACATTGCACACTCTCATTGGCTGCAGCTAGATTTATCTTAGACAAGCCACTTTGGAGGGGGCACATTTATGTTGCTCAAGCTTACTCAAAACGTGTTTTTTTGTATGTGTTTACAATGTGATCGACATGCGGTTTGTGTTATATGAGTTATTTATGTTATGTTAACTTTTTAACGTGACTTACTTGTGCAATGCGTAAAAATCCTATGATGAATAAGATGAGACAGGAAGTGAGGGGCGGAATAACTCTAATATAACATTTGCCTTTATTTTGACGTTGCCCCTCGGTGCTTATAAGAACTTTTTGTTCAAGGAAGTGATGTTCAGTTCTTAAAAGAACTTTTCGCTTCAAGGAAATGATGTTCAGATTGAGAATAGTTGCAGAGCAATTTGGCCGCCAATGGTTTAACCATATAAGTTATATGACTGGAGATGTGTGAGGGTCAGCTTATATACAGTCAAGAACAGAGACACAGTTTGTCCGTTGCTGGATCCTTTTGATCTAGACTCGGCAGCTCTGAGCTACTTAGTGAGTTGTGGCACATTGAGCGAAACAAGGCGAATTGCGCTTTTGATGTTGTCAGCTATGGCAGACAACTATATCGTTGGTGGGTTTGAATTATCTGCTTCTGACAAAACGCATCAACATTCATTGATATTTCGAATGTTTTTTTTTAAAAAATCAAACAAGATAATCACTCCACTGGAATATCTCTGAATTATTCTTGGGGCTGTCAACACCAAGATTGCGCTAAAACGCTGTTTTTGAATCGATCGTAATAATAGTCTGGAGGAGGTTACATTAGAATTGAAGTGACACACTGGTTCCATGATATGTCTACTTTCCACACATTGCACCATTCAGGCGTGCTTATTCAGGAACTGTGACACAATTGACATGTTTTGATCCCCATCCCTGCAGACTGTCTCAGTAAACGGAATTTGTTTTCACTCACATTCATGCAACGAGATTTCGTATAAATGCTCTTTTTGCATTGATCGAAGTAAAAATCTGGAGAGGGTCACATTAAAATAGAAGTGACGCACTGGATCCGCCACATTAAATCATACTCTTTATTGGCATTCACATGAGAATGTTCCGATGATGCGAATGCTTGAGTAAAATGTAGTTAACATACAAGCATTCTTAAGTACAAGTTTTGAAGTCTCTAGACGGCCTCACCCCCGGCGCCCCTGAGGCTGTTTTGTCCCGGGGGCGTTTTGAGGCGGCGAGGGCGTTTTGTCCTGGGGGCGTTTTGACCAGGCGCGTTTTGACCCGTAATCTAATTTGTGCGATATTTGTAATACGCAAACCGTCTACTTTGGATTGATGTATCATACATGAATGGGAGTAAACTGTAACTGTTACTGCCCAACTTGAAATCCGGTCAATTTTAAAATTGTCCTGACCCAACTTCAAATTTCAAGTTGGGTTGACCCCTTTTAAAATTGGACGGTGGGTTGGCAGCACGACTGGTATGGAAAGCGGCAGCGCGTTTATTACATTTTCTGCTTGTTGCGCTAAAGTATATCACAATGAATGGCGACACAGACAGCGCTTGCTGATGTACCCGTAAGGTTGAACTTACCTTCCCCCAGTAGAAATATGTCTTCATCCGATGTCTGTCTGTTTGTTTGTCTGTTAGCAAAGATATATCGAAAAGTTTTGTTTGTTTTTTTAATGAAGCCTTCAGGGATCAATGGTCACGTACCAAGGACGAATGCAATAGAGAAATAAATAAATCTCAATAGCACTCCATTGCTCTCTCTAAATGGCTGACCCAAACTAACAGCCACCTTTGATATATTATTAGTATTTTAGAAGAGTAATAAATTGAATTAGACGCATATACACACTTAGTTCCCTTTCCAAATGATTATGTTGTTTAGGACTACCACGGTACTCCATACACGCTTCACCATGGGGAAATCGCGACTTCACGTGCATTATTAGAATCGAAAAGCAGGATTGTCAGAATAGGCTGAGGTGGCAAGGAAGTGAATATAAGTGAAATAATGATTATGAAGATCGGTCAGAGAAAATGGGCCGAGTACATTCGGCATTTCTTCAACTGACGCATTCAAGGCATTCGGCTGTCCAATTTTAAAATGGGTCAACCCAACTTGAAATTTAAAGTTGGGTCAGGACAATTTTAAAATTGACCGGATTTCAAGTTGGGTCGTGACATAACTATCGTTTTCATCGAGTTGGAAAAATGCACATTTGACATTGTGTCACAAGCGCGGGCGCTTGTTGCGACGTTTAGCGGACACCCACAATATCAATTGCAAGTGCACTCAACTGCTCAATCATCAGTCAATGAATCAAAATAGTAAAAATAAATCTATTCATAACATTAATCTGTTAACGTCGTCGCCTTAAGGTGGGTGGTATCATACTGGCATAAAGGTTGACACGGTATTTGGTTTATAACAAGTTAAATAAATAGACGAACATCATTTCGCAAGTCATTTTCGGAGCCACCTTTTAAGAGCTACTGACTGATCGTGATGTATATGTGTATATTATCACCCAGACAGAACAAATACTTCGTCGACCTAGTTATGAAATAATTATGGCCTTCAATAAACAAAATGTTGTGACCCATGAGTATGACTTATTCATTTAGGAGGAATATTACCTTTTAGAAGACCTGTTTCGGATCCAACAAAGACATTGAATGCCATATTTTCAATAACACGTTGTTTTGTTGACGTCAATCATAACGTCCGCCCTGTATGATTCATTATTCATCCGACCTCAAAACGACTTGCAGCTGTTGCTCTCGTCTCTTCAGTATCCCAGTCATAATGGGAATAATCAGGGCTTCACGGTCCCTTTTGTGTCACCCAAACAAATGTTGGTGGAAGGGACTTAGTCGTTCATCTCATGCAGTAGCTGGGTTCACATTATGTGTTCGACGGTAGTTGTACTCCAACATTTTACTCATATCACCTACGTTCACATCACGAAATAGATAAAAACGCTAAAAGAAGAAGTCACTTTTAACACTGGTGCTCTGCTCCCAACAAGCTTCTGAGGGCCATTGGTTGATGTTACAACACAAGTCTACCGGAGAAGGAATGGGTTTGAAAACTAGTGACCCCTTTGACAATTCCACGCCAGTCAATATTGACGTGCTGGTAGCTTTATTTAAAGCACAGGACGCTTCAATTTGAGCTCTGTTTGAATCAAAATTAGAATAAAAGAGCTGCAAGAAGCAAATGATAGACTTACCAATCGATTAGACGACTTAGGACAATACAATCGAAGAGACTCAATCTGAATATTAGAAGTGGAGGAAAACTCGGATATTAATCCCATCAATCTAATAAAAAGAAAATCTCAAGATCCACATGGATATAGACAGAGACATAGATCGCGACCATCGCGTTGGAAAAGAGCAAACTGGAAAGCACAGAGATATTCTGATCCAATTCGCGACTTACCACAAGAAGACAGACGTCATGTCGAAGAGATGTAGGCTTAAAGGAACGGGACATTTCATCAATGAAGACCTTACCAGACAACGAAGTGAGTTGGCTTACAAGTGCAGAATATTAAAGAAAAAAGACAAAACCAAAAATACTTTGACCCATGACGGGACCATATTTATTAAACTCCACAACAACACGCCAGAAAGGATTGTTTCAAATGCGGACTATATCAAGTTTTGCGAGAACATGTGTCTTAAGACCTTCACCTTCAGTTGATAACGCCTTTTCACAATCGCGAGAAATGTGATCACTATCACCCATCACGGAGGTACAATCGTTAGTTATTTCATTCGTATTTTTTTTCACAAGCACTATGAGCACCCTTTTGTTATCCCTCTATGCGTATTTTTATTTTATTTGCACTATTCTTATACTTGTGATTGATCTATGTGTATCTGTTCATGAACTTAGAAATGCTTCAGTAAGAAATATTGTCCGCATATTTAGGTTAGGGAAGACCTACAGTAGGCCTCTATGTCTGCAGTAGAGGCTTACCACATGCCAAGCCAAATGTGGTGGAATGGTCAATCATGAAAAATATTTCTTCGACCTACTCTTTATCCATTTGAAATAGCCATACAGATGTCATTTTGTTCGATACAACGGTTGATTGCCTTGTTCGCTGAAGTTGTAGGAAAGCTGTAATACATAGCACTTGTAAATATCCGTGGAAAACAAATTCGAAGCGGAATATCGTCATCAAATGTGTGCGCAAGTCTGTGTGTGGTCATAACGTACTTTGTTATCCGAAACAAAAATGACGATAAAAGGAGCAGCGTTAATGTTTGCATATATTGAAGATTGATGACGATCTGGATTTTTCAGTGAGCACCGTAAGATGTTTAAGAATAACAAAAGTAATCCCAATCCGCAAGTTATCCGACCCATGTCAAACTACCGCCCTATCGAATTTATGTACCACAGAATTATTAATTTCTTAAATACTAATAGCATACTATATCAACATCAATATGGCTTTAAAAAACACCTCTCTACAGTTCATCCTATTTTACAGTTAATTAACAAATACGATATTTCATCCAATAGTTCGCCAAAAGAGTATACACTCGCAGTATTTTATGATCTTTCTAAAGATTTGACATGATAGAGCATGGTATTCTCTTGGAAAAAAAATGTCTTAACTTGGGATAAGGGAAATAGCGCTTACATGGTTCAAAAGCTATTTAACCGATCGATTTCAAAACACAGAAGTGGCTGAACACAAATCCATAATGCAACCAATAAAGTGCGGAGTCCCTCAAGGGTCAATACTCGGCCCGCTGCTTTTTCTATTATACGTCAATGACTTATCTATGTCATGCCCAGCAGATCTTCTGTCGTTTGTGGACGATACTGCACTTCTGACGTCCTCTTCTAACCTAAATTCTCTCTTGTGTACGGCTAATGGTGCACTTGGAAAATTACATGACTGGTTTTGCGCCAATAAATTATTTCTCAATACCAAAAAAACAAATACATTGTGTTAAGACCAACTAAGCAATCTGTAAATGAGCATGAACTAAAAATTAATGGTCAATGCGTTGCAAGGGTAGGTGCAGGACAACCTGAAGAAGCATTCTTGGTATATTTATTGACGAGCACTTATCGTGGAAATCACATGCCATGCACATCAACACTAAACTCTCTCGCGCTGTATTCGCTATTAAACAAGTCAAACACATGCTCCCTCAATCAGCCTTGCGTACCCTTTACTTCACTATGGTGCATTCGTACATAACATATGGCATCCTGGCTCGGGGACTGAACTTCTCCAAATAAGCGCCATACGTTACATAAATAAATCATCCTATAACAGTCCCACAAATCCCTTCTACCAACCTGAATATTGTACAGGGCAACAACCCTAAGTGGGCGTATTGTAGTCTGTAAAGTCCAACCCTCTGATGTCTTTCACGATTTAATCGGATATGTATTCAGCTTACTTCACATTGTATCATGGTTTGTAATGGTGTGTGCATGATTTGGGTTGTGTGTAGAAGATTAGCGTACCTGCATGTGACCGCATACCATTATATTTATATTCACAAATAAACCTATATGAAATGTAGGCAAATTGTGGGCAAATTGTTTACTCCCATATGCTACAATATGTATAAATGCCAGTGTTAACGTAGCTAATATATATGCTTATGCGCGCCTTAATGAAATGTCCGCCACGAACAGTATCACCCCAGTCTGATAGCGTATGATCATTTATAACCACCTGCTCTCTGTCCCCGTTCAGCAATAATAACAGGTCAACATTGGTCCTCACTAAGATACACTACAGTGTCACTTAACATCGATAACACAAAACTGTGTTGTGCAAAACCTACTGAGGGACAATGGGAAGACAGCCCCTGGCAACACTGTCCCTACTTACAGCATTAGATTTATTATTTACGTATTTTTTCCCAATTAGTATCAATGAATTGTCGTTGTTGTTAGTGAATAAATTCTATCCAATTCTATGCTATCAAACTAACAAGAGTTGATCCAACAGTTACTTAGTCTATATCTATAATGCTTTGACTTGCGTTGACTAATTGACAGAATCAAGAACAGTAAGCAATATCGACATAGCAATTGCTGAACCATGGTTGAACAAAGTGCATCACATTCTCAAACGTAATCCTGAATACTAGCGGGCTTGTAGTTGAAAAAGAAGTAGCGAACCTATTGGAATATGCTTCTGTTTTTCGAGCTTTAATCCCGAAACCATAAGCAGAATATAGCGTAGGCGCTGAGAAATGTGGCTAGCGCAGACCCTGTCGAGACGAATTTCGTTCAGATGATGTAGCTACATACTGGTTAATAATCTTATGCAAAAATGAAACCACTGTACTTGAAAATGCATGGTGGTTTCATAAATAAGAAAACGAATCCTTGTCACTCGTATTCATTCATAGCTAAGACAATTAGTGTTTTCGCACCCTGAACACGGCATCTTTTCTGTCTGCGCGCATAACTGCCTTGGGTTGATCAGCCCCTGTTATATTCCTATCTCACACTACTTCGTGCGGTACAGTGCATACTGGGAACCAAATCGAGCAGAGCAGCGCCGCGTAGCGCTGACCAGTGGCGCTAAAGCTGTTTGATGCTTCGAAGAGCATGTTAACCCTAGATATTGAACTTTGTGTGTGTGTGTGTGTGTGTGTGTGTGTGCGTGCGTAATGTGAAATATCAGACCGTTGTTCAAAAGAAATTTAATTGCAAATTAATGACACATCCTGCTCTGGCACCTGCTCTGGCACAAGCATACGCGCGTAATAAAAACTTCGTCAATGACTTCGCATCAATATGATATTTCACCCAATTGCAATTTGTGAGCTTCATTCCCTAGCCAACAGTGTAGACCAAAAGTTTATTACACCGTGGGAAAAGCGATACCGCGAGGCAGACATTTCAGAATGAAAGACCGCTGTTTGTCTTTAAATGAGCTCTTTAAACTGGCTTGGCTAATTCCTTGTATCCGGCCTGGGAGGCGCGTGCACGGGCTGGCGGGTGGACGGGTGAACGGGCTATAGGGGGAAATTCCAGCCCGTCCAAATTTACGACTCACCCGGGTGGACGGGTCTCTGGATAAGACCCTGAGACCACCCCATGAATTTGGCCGCACACTTTACAGTTAGCAATGATATTACGAACTGGCGGGTATTTCACAATGAATTTGCTGTAAATATCAAATTTGTTTCAACAAGTTAAAAAACTGACATTTTATTACGCTAATGCCATTTTATTTGTTGCTCATCGACGCCTCTCACCGGAAATAGTTGCTCGAACAGACACCATAAGAAAGGGTCCCTGCCATGTGTTAGTCGGTTCATTCTATGATAACTCGGTCGTGAACAAGGAAAGAATTTATGGTTGCCATGCCTTTTAATAAATAGCTGATCGCCATCTATTGGTTTGTCTGTAATGCCAGGGTGATATTGTCCCTCATTGGTTTATATCATTGACTGGTGCAACAAAGAAACGATAGTGATGCATTCAAATATAAGATATATCCGTGAGCTTCATACTATTTGTCGACAAGGATTTATTCCGGGACCGCGCTGCTACCATTCTATGCCAATGGTGCTGTACCCGGTTTCTTACAGCTGTCAAGCAACCATAAGTTTGATGACACAAATAGATAATTTATTTCATATTTACCATTGCACTGGTTGACCGTTATTTTATCGTACCATTGAATGTATTTCACCCTGAAGGGATTTTCCTTCAGAGTATGTTACAGCCTGGCGACAAGCTAAGTGAAGTTAGTATAGATCAAACATATCTCAATGAGACATGTTCGATTCCCGTGTATTTCCCTCATTTTTCCATTTATCATAAAAGGCAGTTGCTTAAACAGGTCAATCTTAATATATTCACCTTTCTAGGCACTAAATAACACATATAGTTACAATGATGTTCGTAAAATTTCTACTCGTTTGGGGGATCTTTCATTCGTCAAATGACGGTAGCTATGAAAGAAGACCATATGTTGTACGCACGGATTGAGACATAACATTTTGAATGATGAATATAAATTGATTAGGCTAACATCAAATATATATTCTTGGATTGCTGATGGTGTATCTGGAATCAAAAGACTTTTTTTAGTTAATTGCAAAATCATATCGAAGTAATCTATATCAGGTTTGCGTCGCAGCGTGAATTAACTAACGACGACCGAAAATCACATTACATGGACAAATGGTATCCTGAACACTGGTGAGTTTGTAGTAGAATAAGAAGTTGCAAACTTATTGAGCATGTTTTTATTACCCGAGCTATTTTTCCCCGAAAACATGTAAACTAGTCTGCGTCCCAGACTCCAGGGATTCCGCTACGCTTCTCGCCCTTTGAGTAACATGTAAACAGCGCCCGCAGCCATCAGGCTAGGGGACCTTGACTTCATGTAAACCATAAAATCTGTTAATTGACTTCAACCAGATTCTCATGGTGTGTGCACTATTGGAGACGACCGTGATTATAAAATTTGAGAACTATCACAAGCATTGAAGCTGTAGAAGCGAAATTCCTTACCTTCTGTAGTCACATACTGACTAATTTCCTTATGCAAAAATGTCATCGACTGTGCTTAAATGTAAATGCATTGTGCTTTCGTTATTCATTGACCGAATTCTCATCAATAGTGTTTATTTTCAGTGAAGGCCCATTGTTTTTCGCATGCTGAACCACCGCTGAACACGGCACCAATCTTCGCGCACATAATCGATATTTACGAAAGATTCTACAGCAGGGTCGTTTGACACTTTGCTTGAAAGCAATCTTTAACACGTTATGATTTGTATTATCATTTGATATCATAATGCCCACACAAATTTGTCTTTACCCACCAACTAAATCTTTAGATTCTAAATCGAAATGCATATTTAAGACAGACGCGATGCTATAGAACTTACGGGAATAAATTCATAATTTGGTCCTGATGAATGTTGAGACGATGATTCCAATGTTACTGCAGCATAAGACATGTGTAATAGCTCTTTTGAACCAAGTTTCGAGCTCGTTCCCCTGACGCGAAATGAGCGGATGTACGCGTCTAGCACAAACTGATTAGTTGAAAAACATATTTTTTGGTATATACCATAGAACAGTTCAGGGAACAGAACAGTTGGTTAGATTATTATAAAAAGGCTCCATATCCTTCGCTTATATTTTTCTATAATTACTTTCTTAAACCCTACCGGAGATTAATATACATAACATATTATGAATGACTGCATGTACATTGTCGTACATCTGCTCTTCAAGACTTCATTGAGTTTAGACAATTTATGGCCGAAATTTCCTTGAAGAAGCGAATTGTCTAGTTCGTTCCAGATCAGACGACTCCAAAATGTACCCGCTGAGTCGCTCCCATTTTACGATGAGAGACCTCGAGTTTTAATCCGCTACGCGGCGCCACGGAGCAATGCGGTCCCTCACCCGCTTCCGGTATACAGTTTACCATAGAAGGTTGCGCAACATCGTTATTTTTGATTGAAACCTTTCGAGTTATATCGTTGGTAACATTGGAGCAAATCATTACTGATGGATAAAGTACGATCGTCTGACCTTACAGCAATTGAAAATAGAGCTGAAGAAGCGAAATGCGATACTTAGCGGGCAAAGAATTGAACTCCCAGTTTGGCAGGGTATGCAAAGCAACTATCAAAACAGACTTGGTCCGTATGGCGAAGTCGCTTACACGCGTCAACCAGATTCGGGCCAAAGCAATCGACCACGGTATCCGTAATGAGCCTGTGGCTCTGAGGAATATGCAGAGTTGACTGGGACCGAAGTCAAGCCGTGTGGGATTGTAGTGTCCCAAACACACCCCTACCTCGCATGCTCACCAGATGGGGTTGTGTCTGATGACATGATTGTTGAGGTCAAATGTCCCTACAGTGGTGTCACGCTTGTTATGACATGGTGGCAGCGGTAAAAACGTGAAATGTGAACTGTTGAGTGAGTATTAGTTATACTGTGGTGGTGCCAATGTTGGAATAATTTGTGTAGTAAGTTTCGGGCACAGTTAGAGACATGGCTAAGTTCAAGCCGCCACAGGAATTTGACTTCAGCAAACCTGTCACTCCTGCCTCAGTGCCATACCTGGTCAATGAGAACAACCAGCTCACCCTTAAAGCCAACATGACTACTATTGCCAAATTCAGGGCCAGTTGTTTTGCACGAACAGTCAACTTTGTCATCTTGTGGTGTTTACGTCTCGGAGTATAGAGATTGTTTCAGTTACCCGTGACGATGAGTTTATTACTACTATGATTTCAAAGTTAGAGGTGTTTTTCAGGGACTATTTCAAAGATGCTATATTTCATTCAATGTTTTTCACAATTTCTCTTACTGAGTAATCTTGTGCACTGATTTCTTTTTTCTTTAAGGAATCATTTACCTGCATATTGCATGTAGTGGAATGTATAATTAACTCTTGAAACTTGAAAAGTACAAAGTGTTTTAATTGAATTATAAACAATTAACCCATTGGGGGTTCCACAGGACGTGGTTGTGGTTATGTATTCAATTAAAGGGACAAACATGAATAGGGTGAATTATTTTCTTCTTCAATAGTAATCACGTGTAGGGTTATTATAGATTACATTATAAGGCACATGGTATAAAAAAGACTACTAAATATCACCTTTCATTGAGATATATATAATATCAAACCCTGAGTGGGACAGACTTTAAAACATACACAGTCACTTTTCACAAAACTAAACTTCACCTTAGGCAGTTGTGGGGACGATGCACTGCCGAAAGTTACATAACATATAACAAACAAAGAATATGTCAGAGGAATTTTGAACCTCACAGTGGATCATAGGTTCCACCAAGATTTAAAGGTTTTTTCCCAATCCTATTATCCACTCAATGTGCACCCTCTTGCTGGAGATCTTCCGGTCTCTCTGCACCACTTTCCCTGTCAGCTGAATCTTCTTACTGAAAAAGGTTGGTATATTTACGGTGACATCATAGGGAGCAAATAAGTCCTGCATGACAAAGCCATTACCTAGTCACCCTGGTCAGACATTTCTGGTAGTTTGCTCCTTTCCATCACCTGCCTGTCACTGGTTGCGCCGCCATATGGGGGAGACACATATGACACAAGGCCTCCTGGTGTAGCACCCACCACCACCTTCATTGTGTTACGGTTCTTGTACTAGAAAAAGTGGCCTAGAAAACTATATACCTGGGTCTCCTTGATCTTGACTTGGCCAGTCGTCCGTCGCCGGTCGGCTCGTTTCACAGCGTTTCGGAGATGATGCTCGTCCGCTACGCACAGCGCATTGACAGTGACAGATTTACCCTAAATTTCGTCACCATCAAATATCTCATGACCGCGTGACGTAGAGCGAGAAATTCTATTCGTCGAAGTGAAGCAAAATGGAAATGAATCTCTTGTGTTTACGCGTAAACCGCGATGTAAGCGCATAACCTGATAACTTCCGGTCGCGCTTGGGACCGCATTGCTCTGTGCCGCCACCTCTCGGAGAAAACCGCAACGCGGTCTCCCATTATACGCAATAGTCTCCGTTTTGACCTGATAGCAAAGATCTTGTTATAATAAGATACCCGACTCGGACGTTTCCGTTGTGAAGCTCGCGACCAGCGCGCCACCTGGTTTCGTGGAAGCTAAAATGTAAACAAAAGCGCGTGGCTCAATGGTAAAAAATCGATCGGCGATGTTATGTTCACAAAAATAACGTTGTATTTCTAAATTTACAGATTTTTTTATAGAACCAATACAAAAAAAAGAAAAGTCAATTGCTATTGACACCTTTTAAGCAATTTGTGTGGCGATTTATTCAATACAATATTTTATGTGAACGTTTGAACGAAGTCGCATATTTCGGTGTAGGTCTACCCTAGGCCAAGCCTTGCACGACGTCTTATATATTTATAATACCATCGTGCGCGGCTAGGTCTACCCTAGCCCCGGTCGGACGGTATTATAAATATATACACGTCCCGTGACTGCCGATCATTGAATTTGATATAATATTTAGTACCATTGTAAATTGTACATTGACTGTTACACAAGACGTCCAGTAGGTCTACCTCTATTTTAGCCCCGCTCGAACGTCTAGTCTACCCCTTATTAATTTTAACAGATTATTCTGAATGCTATGGCTTTTGTCATTAGTGGTCATCTTTGAAATGAAATATAAGAAGTTGATTTAAGGATATGCTCATATTTTGATACTTTCATGCTGTTTTCATGATTAAATGATATTTGATTGGTCACCCAGACGTACCTACACCGAATCAACAAGCTGCATTGTAGGTGATGGGTTGTCCTGAGCGGACATCATTTTATTATGTACTACTGTTGTACATATTCTTGGTTATTCATAATAACAATATAATGCATCATATCAGGACATAGCAACATACTGAAACATTGATGCAGCATGAGTCTAATCATCATTAATTATTTATATATGTATATATATATATATCAACCACAGTCCAACCACAAATAGGATACATTAGGAGATCAACTACAAAAAATACAGCCAACACTACAATTATTTATATCAGAGCTCAATTTATCCATGCAAACATTGAACACATAGGTTGACAATATGCCTCCCTGTCTTATGCCATTAGGCACACCAAATCAGTCAGACATAGTTCTGGCCCATCTAACACACACATCTGATTTGAGTACCATGCAACCACAATCTAAGTTTAAGTAGTCCTACATACTATGGAATCATAGAGGGCTTTCAAGGAAATAAATAATCATGAATATTTGGTTTTACGGAAATCTAAACATACAACAGCCATCAACATAAATAAGAGCAAACATTTTCATGTGTGGGAAAATTTCAATGTTTTACGATTTTTTCTCTCCTTATGATCCCTTAATTTACGGTTAGCCTCTCTAATGGAATGATGCAACCTGATGTTTACCATAATACATATTACTGCAACATGACACTTGCATGATTCACAGTAGAGTTGCTCTAATGGGACTTCTTTAGCAAGAATAGTTACAAGCCTGGCTTTCACTTGCTTACAATATAATACAGTGTCAATGATTTTGCGGTAATGTTCTTCAAGCCTGCATAGTGCATCTACAAGTGATTTGCTAGGGAAAATGAGCCCCTCCTTTGCACTTTGGTAATTCTTCATATGGACAAAATCATATGCAGGGTCTTGTACATTATTGACTATGGAAATTTTGTTTCTGCATGTTTCACACAACTTTCCTCTTAATTTCCTGGCAATATAGCCAGATACATACGCTTATTAATCCAAAAGCCATGTGTTATTGGCAGTGAGGTGAAATAAGAATATAACACATCTCATCATGCCAAAACACACAGTCATGGATATGTGATCATGGAAACAAATTCTTCACCATCCGTTTCTTCCGTGACATTACATTGACACATAACTTGATTATATTTACACATTCAAAATGGATATATACATATTATGTTATATCGTGTAATAAGATTTATTGCTTAAAAATTGGGGCATCTATTGTTGATCTGGCTCCAGAAGAACCAGCACGGCACCATCCTTTAAGTTGCTGGGGTGTCACTCATCTGGAATGCATAGTAAGAGTATTATTTATATAGAATGGAAAAAAATCCACATTGGTTAGGGTTGGGACTATACTACTGCTAGTATAGGTGGCAAAGATTATCATTAACACTGGCTTCCATCCATCTTTAAAATACCTAATTCCAAACACAACCTTATGTTAGACAAATAGTACCTCAACATAGATAAACATATGGGTCAAGCCTCTCAAGGCAAATAAACCTGGAACATATATAATAATCATGAATAAATAAACGTTAGTCAAGTTGAATTAATTCAACTATTGGTCACTAGGCGGATTCGTTCCAGCTAGGCTTAATTATGAGAATCTGGCTGTGAACCCTTCTTTATGTAGATAAGAGATATAACCAATAGTCAATACAAAGAAAAAGCACAATAGGGTCTCTACCTATGTATTGCATTGGCTCAAACAACACATCTAGATCTTGGCATGTATTCATTGCTATATAATAAACGGATAATAATTGTTTAAATATATGGCAAATACTGCGTGATCATCGATTTAATCGTACAGGGTTTATCTTATCACCGCCGACTTTCTTAAACCCCCTTAATTTGTTATGTTTACACTAGTTACCAATAAAACAGCTTTCTTTATCGCCCACAAGAATTTAACTTGGAAAATCATGTAGTGTTTTCAACTTTCAGACTTACCTTTCCTCATCTTCAGGGAACCGAAAGAAGCTTATATCCCTTCGGTTCTTTCTACAATTTGAACAGTTAATTGCAGCACAGAAGTGCCCATTTGTGTTTGACTGCCAGTCAGACATATTCGCAAGTCATAACCAAGTTGGTTGGTTGCTGCGCGTCGAGTAGCTTCCACAAACGTAGGGGGCGCTGCCTACACGGTGTCACGGAATTTGTCGGGCGAATTGCCGAGTCGGGTATCTTATTATAACAAGATCTTTGCTGATAGTTTGTATATGGATTTTTTTCACGCTCTGAAAAACGATCCACTAGTAGCTGAACAAATGCGCGCCAAATCATGAAATATGTAACTGGGTCAACTTTGCCTCTACATGCTAATGCCAGATTTGTTTACTTCTTTGCCGCCATGGTTTGACGTCACACTTCACGAGAGGAATTCCCTGCATAAATTACTTGACTGGTGCTGGTGTGCGTCGATCGTCATTGAAACGGGACAAGATCGGTATTCTGACTAAATCGAGGAAGCAAAATGTGCGAACAACAGGTGATTGTCATTGCCTTAGACGGCTCTGATCAATCAGAACATGCTGTAAAATGTAAGTAAAAGTAGGGGATTTTACTTAAGAGATGAAAACTTTGATGCGAATAGCGTGTTTTGTGGGGATATCCAGTCCTATCCGGTCGCAATGTATAGTGTCATGCCGCTGCCATTGTGGCGGAGAAATATTTCACGAGTCCATCATTCCAGCATGTGTAAATCAGCTGGGCAAGTATAGATTTGAAACAATTGATCGTTACTTATTATATGAGTTTAAGTAGCATCGATTGGTGAAAGCTCATGTGTATCAGATAAATATCTTTATGAAAGAACGGTATCCCCACACGTTGGCCCAACAGACCAACAGTAGATCGGGTACTCCCTTCGCGCTAGCTCCACTTGGTTCAAAAGAGCTAATGGGTGGAACTGTGTGTTATCAGCGTCTATTAGTTCCCTCAGTTCTTACGGTTCTATAATATTATGTTGGAGTACAGATTCATAATTATTCTGAGCTTAAGTTATTGCAGGATCCTGTGTGTCATGTTTTTAGTTTCCTGAACGCTCTCTACTTTGACCAATTGCCAGGTTGTCAAGTGTCTTAAAGTATATTCACCGTCATTGCACCAGCTTTATTAGATTGTGGCTTACAAATAAGAGACGTTGGGCAGACTGAACATATGTTAGTTTACCTGTGTTTGTGTCAAAGATTATGTAATCAATAGCTCATGTTCTCATGCTGTGAGTTGTACCTTGAATGAATTACCACTGATAGAATATCAATAATGTTTCCATTTCCCTTCTATAATTCATTCATGCACACCTCTGTTGTGTATTGCACCATCTTTTATCAAATGAGAAACTGCACATCACCTTTATTCACCTCACACTCAACCAAACACCTAGAACATGTTTACATGGTTAAATCCATTTCAAGTACACTTGATTTGGCAAACTACATTTACACCTGCTTTAACACAAGCTGGGAGTCTGCCAGAAAGAGACCGCCCTGTGATTTTAATCAAAACAAGTAGCTAGTAAATATGCTGTTATGGCTATTTTAAGTCATAAATGTTTATAGATGTGCATGTTGGTGTAAATGAACTAGACGAAAGATAACGTTGTCCAAATTTGATACAAATTAATTCAAATGGAATATCATTTAGAAAATCACTGATATTTGAAAGTATTTTAAAATGAGTCATTTCTTCATCTTCTGCATCATCTTTTACAGGTAGAGGAAGCAGGTAATATTGCTCTCGTGTCCCCGGCTAGTTTAGAAGTATGCTGTTACAGTCTGTTATAGTCCTCACAGCAAGTTAACATTCATTGATCCTCAATAAAAGCTCTATAATCACAGAAGAATTACTTTCCACAGGTAGTAAGATTGTTGCCTTTAACCTGCCTAATCCAGCATGATTGATCCTGCTTCCCGGTGGACATCCTGCTACAAACAAGCTGTTTCAGAACCATCTTCTGTTAGACTGCTGTTTTTTGTTTCCTCTCCTTGCAAACTAGTTTCTCCTGATTTTTGTTAACTTTTAAAAAAGAAAAGAAAGGTCCTGCACATAACAATAATACTGTTTTGATGTTCTGAAATCGACTGATTAAATAATGACGTTGTTACTTTTCACTTCCTTTTTCAATTGCTTTCACCCTAAAAAAGACATGGCAAGCCCAGTAATCTACTCATATATCTAGTAGTCCAATGCTAGGTTGTAATGAACCAACTTCAATTATCCTTCATTGGCAATGACATAATTTGATGCTGCAATAGAATTTATTTATGTCAAATTTCTTTCATTGTATGTATCCTACTGCTTGACTCAAATGTTTCCTTGCAGCAATATATTACCATAAGACATAACCCAAATTATGGATACTTAAAGTCTGCATAAACAACGATAATGATGTCTTTTGAATGGTGGATGTTTTAATATGAAGCCTGAGGGAAACTGCCTCATTGTGTATTCTTTGCATACAGATTAGTCTGTACCTAGTACGGAACTATGATTTGATGAGAGGTCAACAATTACTAAGATGGAAATTAATTATTTGCTCCTTTGTAGCAGCTACAACAACACTATTCAGTATTGTTCAGTCTATGTAGGCCAACTCTGTTTAGATGTAAATCTCTATACCAGTGTCATGTATATAGAATGTGGCGTGAAATGGCGAAGTGCTCGTGTCCTAAGATAATGGTTGCCATATTCATTGTTGCAAAAAACGATCACTCGTTATGTGTTAGCTTTGTTGATATTGTGAGCGACTCTTGGGTTTCAGTTTACTTGGAGAAAATGCACCGCAAAGGAAACAAAGTGGTGTTTGTCCATTGTGTGGAGCTGCCTGAAATGAATCTCACAAAAGCAAGTGAGTTACTTTGTCAAGACTACTTGAAACACTGGACCTACTATTGATAACTTGCTGGGAGTCGGGTTCTTTTGCTGGTGACGAGGGAGGTTGATCTCGTGTTTCACTGGTGTTAGCAGACACCTCAAATGTTATAATAATGGCGCTTCTGTCTTCAAGGGGCCTTTGACAACTTACGTAATGGGGTGGGTGGGGGGACACTTTCTAAATTGATATCCTTCATTGCCAACCATGAACACCACCTAGTCAAGTTTATATCATATTTCAAATCCAACATTGTTTTTTTTAACATATCTTGTTACGAGTTGTCAATCAATACGACTTCCAGAACCTCTCCCCCCACTCCCCATGTTTCATTTTGCCATCGTGTTAAGCGATGATTGATTGCACACGGTTTGTGGTTGTAGGAGACTCTCACATGTCCCCGGGAGTGCTGGCGGGTATGTGGAAGGAAGAAGAGGCCAAGACCAAAGGGCTGGAGACCAAGATGAAAGGCATGCTGATGGAGAAAGGGGTACGTTTCCACGCAATAATGTTTGTGTCTGCACAGACCCTTCTCTTTGCAAACTAAAAATTGCCTTTTTATCGCCTTCGACAATCAGGGTATCTACCATGAATGTTTTTTTATTTTTATGAATAGAAAATGGGGAAATGACAGCAAAAAAAGGGAATTTGAAGTACTTCTGTTTTTCCACCCATTTGTCATTAAAGCATGGCTGGTTGATTGTTTGGTAAATATAGGAAGGTCCCTTCTGTCTGTCCCCCCCCCCCCCCCACAGATGTATATGACCTAGTTAGGTGCCATGGTGTTCAGTGTAACTTAGAGAATGTAATAATTGCAATTGTCAGTGCTTATAAGCATCAGCTGTTTAGCATGGTACTTGTGTGATTTGGTAACTGGTCCCTACATTTTTTTGGGCACATTTACTTTCAAAGCAAGCTGCAAATCTTGAATGGATATTCTTGTATTTACATATCCCAAACTGCAAAAAAGTCCTTTGACACTCGATTGAAGATCTGATAGAAAATCTCTTTTTCCATACCAAGCCAATGGGGTATTGAAATACATGCTGTTTCCATAAGGTTAGCAAGTGGAAATCTTGAACGCTTTTTTATGCATACCAAACCCAAAGTAGTGCAATGATATGACCACTTCCGTCTCTAAGTCAACAATGGTGTCATTTAAGCTTTGTTTATGAGCTGGTTGTGACCAATATCCATGGATCGTATGTCATTCTGCCTAACAGAACCAGGAACAGCGACATTTTCTGTATAGGTTAAGTGCAATTCTAGACTACACACGCCTCTCAAGTTATGTTAAGCTGAGTAAGGACTTACTGTCAATCAACTTCGGGACAGCCAAAGAATTTGGTTTGATATTAACTTACAGAGTTGCATGTCAGCCTGATCAAGTCTTTCACTTACATTCTCTACTGATATTTAAAACGGTCACTCACGATGTCAGCATCCAGGCCTAGCATTAAGGAAGCAAGTCCTAAAGTGTACGCATTATGGTCGTCATCAAATATGGCCACAGTTTATAGAGGGGTTGCAGACCTATGCCGGGAACGAGGTTACCTAGTAAGCTGCTAGGCAACTGCACCTTGGAAGTTTGAAGTTTCAGTCACGGCGCTGTGGTTTCTAAAAACGTATCCATCGCCAATGTTGTTGTCCGAAATTATGCTTGTTTACTCGTTGGTCTCAGTTTTGTGAAATGTGGTCGTGGATTCAATGATTAAAAATCCAATAGATGATGTTATCATCACTATTTTTCACAAATTTTATGTGGACAAGTTAACTCGACAGAAACAGCTGTGAAATGGGTGCAATGACGAGTTAACCCGTCGGAAACCATGCATGGTAACCTGTCATGGGCGAGTTTTCTGTCGGAATACACAGGGATGGTTAATCTTTTAATGTCATCAACTATAAAAGTCAGTGAGTTGAAAGTTTGAACGCCCACCAGTTTTGACTTGGCTTGGTCCCCAAACGCCCACAGGTAGCCGGCTAGCTTTTAGGTCAGGTAGCTTTTAACAGGAGATAACAGGAGTTAGGTCCGGGCTAGCTTTAACAGGGAGACAACAGGAGTTAGGTCAGGTAGTGGGCTAGCTTTAACAGAGAGATAACAGGAGTTAGGTCAGGTAGCGGGCTAGCTTTAACAGAGAGATAACAGGAGTTAGGTCAGGTAGCGGGCTAGCTTTAACAGAGAGATAACAGGAGTTAGGTCAGGTAGCGGGCTAGCTTTAACAGAGAGATAACAGAAGTTAGGTCAGGTAGTGGGCTAGCTTTAACAGGGAGACAACAGGAGTTAGGTCACAGATAACAGGAGTTTAGGTAGTGGGCTAGCTTTAACAGGGAGATAACAGGAGTTAGGTCAGGTAGCGGGCTAGCTTTAACAGGTAACAGGTAGCAGGCTAGCTTTAACAGAGAGATAACAGGAGTTAGGTCAGGTTGCGGGCTAGCTTTAACAGGGAGACAACAGGAGTTAGGTCAGGTTGCGGGCTAGCTTTAACAGTTAACAGGAGTTAGGTCAGGTAGCCTAGCTTTAACAGAGAGATAACAGGAGTTATTAGCGGATGGCTAATTATGATTGATTGTTGCGGTGTAGGTGCCAGGTGTGTTGAGAACCGCCACAGGAAAACCCGGCGAAGTAATCTGTCGTATCGCAGAGGAGGAGAGTGCCAGCATCATCGTCACGGGTACCCGCGGCATGGGCAAGGTACGCCGTACCATCCTGGGCTCTGTCAGCGACTACTTGGTACACCACGCCCTCTGCCCCGTAGTTGTATGTCGTCGGCCTTGTGACATGAAGAAACGCAACCCCTCCGGTAGCAGTGATGGTAAGAAAGTACGCCATTCATCTGGAGAATCCATCGCCAATGCCATCCGCAAGAGGTTTGCCTCAGGAGGAAAGGGCCAGCGTTCACACTCAGTGAGCAGCGACCAGTCGGATATGGATGAAAGCAAGGAGTCAGGTGCAGAAAGTGAAGGCGAGGGGAAACCAACAAGGTCACAATCTGGGAGCCAAAGTGATAGCGAGTTGCCGAGCACAACAAAGGAGCCCTGAGATATTCTTTTTTTAACAAATGAATTTTGGATGAAAACTAGTTGGTAATTTATGCGTGTAACAAATTCAAGGTGATGCGAATCTCTTTAAAGTCTGCATGAATCTGGTGTTGGAGGCTAGTTGTAGATAGCGGCTTTTCATGTTGATAACTAAGTTGAATGTCTGGGATACACCCCACCCCCGATGTACATGTCTTGTAGTCAGTTGTACGTCTCTTTACGTTGGTTTTATTGTGCCATTCCTTGACAGCTTATTCAAAACGTTTTTTGTGCGTCTTTTAGGCGCCATCTTATTTATTTGATGGTATTGCAGTCTCTAAATTGCGATTTTTCTTCTGTAATTGCTACACACAGGTATGACTTCTTGTTGAGACGAATCTCGTATTAATCTTGTATGGCTTTTCTTCTATGCTTTTTCAATGTACATCCCAACCAACCCCTGCTCCCTGTCACTAGCTTTTCAGGCTTTGTTTTGTGTTCAGTTTGTGTGTTCTATCTGATAGATTGATTTACCCGTTGATCTTATGACATTAGTCGCTGCGTAAACATGACTCAAAGAGGAGTACACCACCACCACTCTGGCAGCTGTGTTAAATCAAGTCGGCTCAAAGTGTCCGTTCAACAACAACTGGTGGCCCTTACCCTGTAGCTTGTTTTCATTGATGAGGTAGATTGATATTGTCAGGTGCTTTACTTTATCATGGTGGGTTCATAGTTTGTAGAAGGGAAGCTTATCTCCGATTGATCAAATTGTGTCTTTTCTGATGATTGATATAGTGTCTTTATTTTGTTTTGTATTATTACTCGCCCGAGTATATGATCGAGTCGATTTATAAATAGCATTTTTTTGAAGTTGATAGTGGACCTGGAAAGAAAAAAAATAAAGAATTTTAAATTTGCTATTTTTGTTTTGTTTTGCTGCTTGGAGTTGTGATATACAAACTACATCTGGCCATGATCAGTTCTCTCCAACCTGGTTATTGTGCACTAGAAGGGACTAAGTTCCAGTTCATACGTTTGGTTTTGGTTGAATATTTGTCATTGGGATATATTCAAAACCTAAATGAGATCAGCTGGGTCTGTTTTATCGCAAGAGCCCCAGACTGAAGAAAGAGGTCGTTTCAACCAACTTGAAAAAACAATAACTTACGTTAAAAAAACCTGGGTTATGTGGGGAAAAAAAGCTACGTTTATCAATCACCAGGTGTGATATGTCTTACTCCACTCCAATTATTGACCTCGTTTACCGTTTTGGCAACACTGGTGCGCAAATAACTGCCACTGTGTTCCATGTATTATCTGATTATGCCACTAAACCGTGGATAAAAACAAAGAGGCCAACAGTCCTCGTGCTTCTGCTTTTGATATGATTTAATGACATCAAGAGATATACAACGATCAATTGAGAGCCAGATGCATTTTTTGTGAAATGAGCATAATCTCATTGGGATGTTATCACATCATATTCGATTACTATTCGCTTACTCGAACAAAAAACGTTCGAACGCAGATAACACAATGCCCTTAGGGTACTGTCGACATTTCCCAGCTAACGGCCCACCGACGGCCCAGCGGGATGGCTGCTATCTAGCGCATCTTTGCAAATTACTAACAACCTTCACCTTAGTTCAGTCATTGAATGTTGGCGGGTAATTGGAAATTCGTAAAAATCGATCAGTGTTCATCACTTCTATTATGTTTGGTGAGTTGCAGTACTTGTATCCATTTTAGATTCGTATCAAGAGAATACATGGGACATGAAAACATCTAATAGACCTATTCTCGATATCGGCTAACTGTCTTCCGCCGGAAGTCACCTCGGAGCAAAGATTCGGGGGTGAATACAAGCAGCTGTCAGCGTATTGACACCTTGTTGGTTGCGCGGAAGACACGACGCTTTTAACGTGCGCGTGGCGCTCTTTCGTCAATGACACGGTAAAATAGTAGCTGATAACGTAGATCTAAGACAATTTCAATAATCGGAAACTTGAGCATACTCTGATCTGCGAACAAGAACATTTTACGAGTGACAGCTGTAAACTCGGCGATATAAAATCAGCCATGGCTGACAAGCTACAAACTGGCCGATTTGTTTGAAGCTCAACAATCATGGCTTACCAGTATTTGGAAGGACTACCCAACGTGGCACGAAAGAGGTATATACAAAAACTGACCAATACTACACCCAGATCCAGTGTCAAATGTACGTTGCAGGAGCTGAATATGGGGACTTTGTCAACTGGACTCCTGGGGAGTGTGTGATCAGACAGTGATTTTCTTTTGGAGTTGTGTAACAAGATCAGTATGTTTTGGCAGTCAGCAGTATTTTCAGAACTTCTGACACGCAGATTAGAGGATGGTGCATGTACTTCTGGTGAAGATATGATTGAATGTGACAATCCATGCTGTAAAAACAAGTGGTTTCATTTTTCATGCATCGGCATCGCATCAAAAGAGTATCAAAGGGTGCCTGGTATTGCAAGTCTGCAAGAAATACATCTTGAGCCAACCTTTCTGTATATAAGATGTTCCTTTTATAGACTTATGTTGATGTCTTTGACTGTTATATGGTGGATGAGTTGGGCGAATAAAATTTATTCTCAAATTCTATCCTCTTCATAAATTAATTTGTGCCACCATGAAATTTACAATGTGATGTGACTAACAGCAATCAAATGCAAATTCTGGATGAAGTGAAATGTGAAATATCACTATAGATAGTCTTTAAGTGTGGCATGGACAATAAGAAACCACCAGAACATTTCATAAATGCTTTATTACGGTTGTGTATTGAAAACAAAACTGCAAAATGAAAAAGCGTACAGGTAATACCACTACTTAATATGTAATTTGAACTATTTCAGTCAATCAAATCACTGTCTCGTACAATAATGCTACCCCCAGCATTTAACAACCAACAAGCCACAGTGACCATCTTGTCCACACTATAGAGCTCATTATCTTTGGCAGAATTCAGCGCATTTCTTTGAATTTGGTTGTTTTTGTCAGGAAATTTACCCGAATTGAATTTAATCGCATTTAAAACTTAAAATCCAATAAAAAAAATATTAAAATTGTTTATGTTTGCTCCATAATATTATGAGAGTACTTATAAAAGCAGGATTTTTAAAAAAAAAAAATAGATATTTATAATACACACTTCAGGCGATTCCTTAATTCCCTCGAGGCATTTTTTGTCAATAAATAAAATATTATACAGGGTAAATATTGATAAAAATGACGTTATATTGGTACACATATTTGGAACTTATTGCCTCTGACATTCCAAATTAGAAGATTTACACAAAAATGTGTAAATTAATATTTCCACAATACAGGTCGCATCCTTCAAAGTATCTGAGTATGGGTCTGATGAAGAGAAATGAAGAAGCAGAGCCAGCCCAAGAACATCAGTCTGACATGTATCTCCCCTGAACCACAGGTTTTTGTGTGTTCAACATGTGAAGGACTTGTTAAACATGCAGTAAATATAGTACCTTTAATGATATTAAAACAGTGAGGGAAACTGGGCCAAAGCCCCACAGAAAAGAAGGTGTCAATCAGAAGTACCCAAGTTACCTCATCTTCCATGGTAACGCTTAAAGATGCATTCACTTTGTCCTACAATGTTCCTTATTTTGTGTTACATTTGAAAAGGGAAATCAAGTGAATTAGAAAGCTAGATCAATATGACTCTGACCAATGTTTCTAGCACAATTGCGGGCAATTCACTTGCATTGTGCCCAGCACACAGAACTTTCACAAACAGCCTGGCTCGAAAATGATTCCACATGCAACTCTTTTATTCGGTAACCGACATACATTGTCACATTACATAGCTATTAACACATTTCTTTGACGGTTTCCATTGTTGTGTTAAATTGTTGATTTAAAATTCTGTACATTTGCATTTATTCTCACAAACCCACATCAAGCAAAAAATCTGCTGGTACACTCTTCAGGTAAACTGTTGTTAGCATATAAATAATTTAGCATATAAATTATATGCTTCAAAAATAATATTAATAATGCCAATAATTATACTAGTTACAATAAATATCTGTGTAGCATTACTATCAATGTGAAGTTCCGAATTGTTTCTCAGGAGCAGCGTTGTTGTCTTGCCAGGGTGACCATGCCTGCTCTGCACAGTTCAGCACAATCCAGCTTAGCATTTCACCTTTAACCATAATTTCCATTACATACAGCAATGATGTGCATACTACTTTGTACCAAAGCAGTGATAAACAGAATATGTAGCGTACATGGTATGTTGATATTGATGTACGTCAAATATTAACTTTTGAATTTTCACATTTGTTGGTTAGTTATCTCTCGACCCTGGGTGGATATTCCGCCAAAGAGGCGATCCACAGAATGATGGATTCTCTATTCATGACAAACCTGGCCAGGCGGTTTAACTGGTCTGGTAGGCCCCTCAAGCAGGGTCTGGGCAAGCTGACACTCACTACTGCTATTCTAGGTAGTAAATTTATATCATATCTTTTTATCATAGTTTTTTGGGGGGGTTTTCATGTTAAACATTAGATAATTTCATTCAGTGAATGTTGATGTACATGATCTTTGCATTCTGTATACTTTATCAACTTTCTATATTTGAGGGGATTTTTTTTACAGAAGCTGGGAAAATGAATCGCCTCACGGAGCCCAGGTGGAAGCTGGTATTCGGCTGTGGCTAAAGAATGCCGGTGACAGGGATGGTGGGCGAAAGATGCGGGCTCAGCAGAAAGTTGGCAAGTGCTATCATATTCTGTTTTAGAAAAAAAAATTCCCACATGTCAAAACAATTCATTTATGAAGTTATATGATTAATATCTTGGCCTAGGCAACCAAATCATTCACCAGCCACATACTGCTATTTCGCTGTGTGATTGATAATTTAATACTTTTCAGTAACAAAAAATATATATAAATATAATTATTGTTAATTTCTTCATGTCTTCTTGATTACAGAAAAAAAGCAGAAAGAAGTTACCCAGTTAACTAGGCTCTCGACGCTTATTGAATCGAGCAATATATGTCAAAGAGGAAGAAATTTAGTTCTTTTAATAAATTGAAATGTATTGTTGCTTTTCTTTCTTTGGATATTAGTTAGAGGCATTTTTAAATACTTGATAAGTTATCGGTGGGCCTTTGTTGACCCATCAACTTGCCACTGCTAGTGGCTTGCTGCCAGTGGGCCGACGACTATGAGCTGGTCACCCCACCGGTGGGTCATCAGTGGCTGCCACTGTAGTGATATCTGAATGTATCAGACCCCCACATCTATTATTTGTGGGTGTCATCTTGAAATAAGGTCTAGGCCACCGATAGCCTTTCTAATTTGGGCCCTCGCCAAAATATCTTTGACCAGAAAGATATCACTTAAAGACTTTTTATTGTTAACAAATTGCAGCTTCAGTTTTCTAATGGTGTAACATGAAGCGAGTTTATCTGTCAGTTTTTTGCAATTTTTCTGGGATGAAAGAGTCGAATTTGTGTGTGAGAGGAGATATTGACATAAGAGGGTGATTTGTTGCGGCACGATTTGGGGCTGTCAGCTTGTTCGGGACCAAAGTGTGCCTTCAAACAGACGGAGGGACATTGGAACAAAGGTACATGATACCCACTACTTAACTTTAGCCGTGCACTATGTCTTATTGATATTTATCTAACCGTCGTGCACGGCTACTAAACTTAATACAGACATGCCTTTGACCTGAGATTTTATTCAGTAATATTCCAGGTGTTCATTTTTCGCTGGAACAAACAAATGATAGCCCGAGTAACCCCACAGACCGAGCCCATCATTATCAACATGCAATGACGTATCATTGAAGAAGAACAAGAACGGCCCAGTAAGTAGGTAAGCTGTCACATATAATTATCGACAATTGGACCGAAAAACATCGACGCTTCTAATACAGGCCACATTTACAGACGCACGTTGGAAGCTGAAAGTCAACCAGTCCAGTGGTAAGATGTGCCGATGCATACAGCTTGCGCTGGCTCGCTGGCTCGCGCCCCAATGTGACCCCTCTCCGCCTTGACCCAGTTCTGAGAATGGATTACGACACAACGTATAATCACCCTCCGAAAATAACAATGCGTCCTGCGCATGCGCTCAACATTTACACCATGCCAAAGGAAGCATTATGTTATAGAGACAACATCATCTTTGACCCGACATGACACATTATGTAAATTAGAGTAAAAATAACTCATTATCATAATAAATGTTTTGAGCGTCTAGGCGCGGCGAGCATAACCTATTTAGCTAGATGCAAAGCCTGTTCTTCGTCAAGTCATAAGGACAGGCAACATTGCTTCCAGCAGGTCAGAAACTGCGCGTCTGCGTTGATAGCTGTCAGAGAACACGATTATCCATAGACAACACTGGATTTCCTAAAACGCAAGGCTATCTTGTCATAGACAATCATTACAAGACCATAGTTGGTCACCAAGAGTTGAGAATTACTGGTGATTACACAAAAAGAGATGGCTACTACACCAGAAAGGAAGATATTGATAGCTATTGATCCCAGTGAGCAGTCTGAACACGCCTTCGACTGTGAGTAGTACCCTGCGCTCTTTGCCGTTTTTTGCATAGTATAAACGTATTTCTTTGATTTCCACCCCTCTCTCAAGGCGCGATGGGAATGCCAGAGAAGCTGTTGTTTTCGTGTACCTTTCACGAAAAGAATACTAATTTACAAGCGCTTGTTTCCCAACTTGTACTTATCTTGTTCACACGTTCTCACAGCACCATTATCAGCGAAGTCACAATTTTTTAAAGCTTACTTTACTGAAATCAGCAGGGGGTTTAAGAAGCTCTTTTGAACCAAGTGGAGCTTGCGCTCCCTCTGGAGTGCCCGATCGACTGTTGGTCTGTTGGGCTAGGTTTAAGCGTTAGGCGGTAAGTTTTTGGCAACCGGTCGATGCATGTGAACATCTGTTGTTGGTTGGGAGACGCGTCACGTTCGTACGCAGGAAGAAGATTACATTTCAACGGCGAGGGACGAATGCATATTAGTGGAACTGTTTAACGCCTTCAAGTTTTTGTCATTGTCAGACCTTTGCAATTAATAATCATTTTGACCACGGGATTGAGAATCACAATCGAAACCCATTAGCATATACTACTAAAATGTATCCACACGTACATCCAATACTCGCACCCACCCGTACATCCAACACTCGCACCCACCCGTACATCCAACACTCGCACCCACCCGTACTCGCACCCACCCGTACATCCAACACTCGCACCCACCCGTACATCCAATACTCGCACCCACCCGTATATCAAAAACTCGCACCCACCCGTACATCCAATACTCGCATCCACCCGTACATCCAATACTCGCAACCACCCGTACATCCAACACTCGCACCCACCCGTACATCCAATACTCGCACCCACCCGTACATCCAATACTCGCAACCACCCGTACATCCAATACTCACACCCACCCATACATCCAATACTCACACCCACCAATACATCCAACACCCCTCCTGTGTATTCAACACTCCCATCCGTTCACGCACGCGCATTCGTTCATCTAACACATACTTGCCCACATATCCAAATTACACCTAATTAACACCCGCCCGTACTCCCAACTAACACCCGCCCGTACACCCATCTAACACCAACTAGTACAGCCAGCTCATGCTTACCCACGCATTTAACACACTCATGCATCTGGCACCCTTGCACGCGCCTGTCACTCGGCGGCATGTCATATTTCCCGTCACCTGTGTTATTTTCATCCACACCAAGTGTTGCATTCATGTCACATGGGGTTTAAAAGGGAACGCGTTTAACATGTGATATGGGGACACGAACTTAACCACTGTTCTTTGTTTGATATCCCCGTATGTTCCGCTAAGCGCCTCCCTAGCTTGGCCATTAAATCTCCTGACCTATATAGCTACAGGCTCTTTTTTCAACTCAATCGACGGGCGTTTCAATACTATAATGCAACTATAAGCCATAAGACAGCAATATAATTCACATATAACCCATCTTTGCATGGAATAGAGGGGGTTATTAAACTGATCAGCCGCAAATTTTCAGCCAGTTTCACACAGAAGTTGTAAACAAGTATGAGGGAAAATGTTGTGTAAACAATCTGCTGTGCAGCGTTCTCAGTGGTTTTAGCGGCGCAATTCAAGCGTGCTTCGTGGAGCGCGGGTAGTACGTGACCCCAACATGAGTGACTACGTGTGATTATTGGCGTCTTCCTGTACTTAGTTATGGCGATCGGTCCGGTTTGTATGTTTGGATGTTTGTTTGTTCTTATTTCTATCGAAACAAACCTTGTGGTGTTGATCTTGAAATGCTATTCACATGGGTTGTTTGGGGAATTCTGGTGACTTAGTTCGAAATATTCTGTTCGTTGGTGTTCCTTTCAAACATGAACGCGCATAAATAGGTCAAGATTGGGACAATTTATATAAGGGTGGTACAGTTTACAGGCTGACAGTCATTCAAGGTTACCTCACGTGATACGGGCAGGGTATTTGAAAGTGTGTCGAGATGAAAAGCGTTCGCAGGTAGAGCCACGGAATGCTATCTATACGCATGCGCGGTTGGTATTTCCTGTAAAAATACCCCCCGCATATCATTGAAAACGAAAGTGTGAAACATTTTATTTATCCCTTTGCACTTTACGGGCTATCAAACATCCATCAGCATGGGTTTGGAAGGCACTTGGCGGTTGACAGTGATTTAATTGAATCTGTATCTCAGACACCTTAATATAGCTTTCCAACCGCTCCTCGTCCCACCGTCTACGCACAAGGGCCGTCGTGCTGACTTAGAGACACCATGCATCCACCAGCCGACCATCGACCGCCCACTGTCAGAGGAATTGATCTTCTCTTTTTTACTCCAGCACAGCTAGCAGAATGTGTGTGTAGATGTGCGGTTGGAAAACAGCTGAGGGAATGGAATTCATCTGGTAACCCAGAAAAAAGGAATGTATTATAAGCGCAAACTGCTCACATCTGCTGCCGAAACAATAACCATGTATTAATCTCATCAAGCTTTCCACGATAGCAAAATCAATTTGGAATGCTCAAGCTAGGAGTTGACGGTGTCACCCCTGAGGTCATGTTCAGGCCCCTTGCTCTCTGATAGGCAAATGTGTATACGTCTTCAATTTCATATATTAATCTCGTTCACCTTTCTAACAGAGCTAAATCAATCGGTACAGTTCCAACAAGAGTTTGACGGCTTAACACATCGTCTTTTTGAGGCATCGTCCGTGATGTACGACACTTATCAGACGAGGGGGCTATAATACGCCATATGGATTTTGTGGCTACTGTTAATAAGCCTACGATTTCCTTTCTTTGAAAATATATACTGTATAATTGTTTCAATTCGAGCTTTGAATGCTTCATTTTTTTCCATGGTCGTTGTTGGGAAATATATTTGCAACGATATGTAAATAAACCTGTAGATTTAGTTTTGAGCCAGGAACAAGAGTTAGGATATTGTACCTGGATCTTGATGTGATCTGCTTACAGTGTGGTCTGGTTGATTATCGGAGAACCCATGGATCCAACCTGGCGTTCTGTAGTAGAAGCACCTCATTATGGACATGGATTCAACATGTTCATCACCTCTCCCTATTGCTGCCCCTAGGACCTCATCGACACTAAAACTCAATGACATATACCCTTGTTTCAGCATTATTTGTAAACAATACACAATGTCAATCTTCAGTTAATTTAATCTGCTGTTATAAATGCCTCATATATTCACAGATTGACGTAGTTGCTTTGCGACAAGGTGTCTCCAGCAGAATGCTCAGTGGTTGACATTGATATGGATACCTTCATTATTATTCAAAATTGTTACCATGGTTACCCCATTGAAAGTATCATTCTAAACTGTCCCTTAAACATGCTGACCACCTAAATCAGGTCCTGAACTGTGTGCAACATGTAACATGGCTACTCATCAGCATTAACATGTTGAGCTGTGTGCATTAACATGGCGACTCATCAGCATTAACATGTTGAGCTGTGTGCATTAACATGGCGACTCATCAACATTAACATGCTGAGCTGTGTGCATTAACATGGCGACTCATCAACATTAACATGCTGAGCTGTGTGCATTAACATGGCGACTCATCAACATTAACATGCTGAGCTGTGTGCATTAACATGGCGACTCATCAACATTAACATGCTGAGCTGTGTGCATTAACATGGCGACTCATCAACATTAACATGCTCAGCTGTGTGGATTAACATGGCGACTCATCAGCATTAACATGCTGAGCTGTGTTCATAAATGTGGTGACCCATCTATTTTAAAATGTTGAACTGACGACCTTAACATCGTGACGCATGTACATTTAAATGCTGAACCGCCGACATTAACATCCTGACCCGCGAGTCCGGGAGTAGAATAGGTCCACTGTATCCTCCTGGATGTCGTAAGAGGCGACTAATAGGGGGCAACCTGTTGGCCGTGGGTTGTGAATTGTGTCGGTGGACAGTGGGATCCTGATGGTTGAGTGGAGCGGTCCTTTTGAGGGCCATATCGGCAAGACACTACTCTGGCCCGGATTCCGCCTAAACGAGAGGCTGGGATGGTCTGGTTCAGTCAATCGGCTGGTGGTGACTTGCCCTAGGATGATCGTTTCCATCTCCATTTCATTTATCCTAGAAGGCAGCTGCTCAATCAGGTCAATTTGATCTTTTAACCTTTCTTGGCACCATATAACATATAATAGTGTTGGCGTGCCGTTAAACGCTATACTTACCTTACCTTTCGGACCCATGCACATTTACATGCTGAACTGCCAACATTAACATCGTGACCCATGTAACATTTATTTACAGGCTGACCTGTCTTAATTAATATGGTAATCCATGTACATTTACATACTGACCTGTCTTAATTAATATGGTAATCCATGTACATTTACATGCTGACCTGTCTTAATTAATATGGTAATCCATGTACATTTACAGGCTGACCTGTCTTAATTAATATGGTAATCCATGTACATTTACAGGCTGACCTGTCTTAATTAATATGATAACCCATGTACATTTACAGGCTGACCTGTCTTAATTAATATGGTAATCCATGTACATTTACATGCTGACCTGTCTTAATTAATATGGTAATCCATGTACATTTACATGCTGACCTGTCTTAATTAATATGATAACCCATGTACATTTACATGCTGACCTGTCTTAATTAATATGATAACCCATGTACATTTACATGCTGACCTGTCTTAATTAATATGGTAACCCATGTACATTTACATGCTGACCTGTCTTAATTAATATGGTAACCCATGTACATTTACATGCTGACCTGTCTTAATTAACATGGTAACCCATGTACATTTACATGCTGACCTGTCTTAATTAATATGGTAACCCATGTACATTTACAGGCTGACCTGTCTTAATTAATATGGTAACCCATGTACATTTACATGCTGACCTGTCTTAATTAATATGGTAACCCATGTACATTTACATGCTGACCTGTCTTAATTAATATGATAACCCATGTACATTTACATGCTGACCTGTCTTAATTAATATGGTAACCCATGTACATTTACATGCTGACCTGTCTTAATTAATATGGTAACCCATGTACATTTACATGCTGACCTGTCTTAATTAATATGGTAACCCATGTACATTTACATGCTGACCTGTCTTAATTAATATGGTAACCCATGTACATTTACATGCTGACCTGTCTTAATTAATATGGTAACCCATGTACATTTACATGCTGACCTGTCTTAATTAATATGGTAACCCATGTACATTTACAGGCTGACCTGTCTCCATTATTATGCAGAATTATGGTCGTTAACTTGATGACCTATCCACAGTCATATGCTAAACTGGCTACATTATCATGGTGACACACCAATTAGCATGTTGACACACCATTTTGTATGGTGACATTTTTTCGTAAATGACTCGACATCGCATTACAAATCCACCAAACTGTAAGCACACCAAACGACTGACCACAAATACTCTTCATACAAACGCCTTATGTAGTGGACGAAAACAAATGGCAACTGGCAACTTGTAGTTGACATGGAAATATAGCGTTGTACATCACACGGAGGGGTCGCCAATGTGGTCTTCCACTTTGACATATCGCGAACAAGTGGATCTATTGCTTAAAATATACACGAGGTTAGGTTAATGTTTGTACAACACTTAAACTGAAGATAAAGACTCGTTAGTTTGCGGATTCGTACCGCACTTAAAGTAAAGGCTCGCATATATGTTGACTCTACTCTCAGAACAATAGTTGGTAAATATAAATATAGCTAAAAAAATGTAACTTATTGCAAGGGGCCTTGCATTAAGATGCTCAACATTAAAATGTGTTCATACACGTGCTAGGTGATGCTACCCGTTGGCAGGTCATTTAGAGACCAAACGGTCTTTTCGCCCTGGCCTTCCATTACCAAGAGGTCCTGGGTGGCCGCCTTTGTAAAGCTTAGGACTGAACAGTTGAGCATCAGTATGCCCCTAACCTATTTACATCCAATGTCTGTATATATGTGCAATGCCCGCCGTGTGAAGATTTAACACCACGATGCTTCAACAACTGTATCAGCTCACTTGTACCCTCCTAATCACAATGGATATGTTTTTGGTTGTCTGACGGCTCATCGTGACTTTTTCAGAACCTTATTATGGCTTGTCAGTTTTTAAAATTATTTTACTGATTACTTGATAGCGTAATATACAGGAACAATTTCCAACAATTCTGCCAATAATTAATCTCAGTAACCATATTACATATGATGCCCAATTCTAACACCTTCTGTTAGTATTTGCGCGCAGCCCAAAGAGTGTAATGGCTTCCCATATTAACACAACCTTGATCACCTTATTTGATTCATTGTCGTACACCATGTACACACTCGCTGACAGCGGGATTTCTTCTTTCGTGTACGTCATGGCCGTTTGTGTGCACAATTTAATCAAACCATATAGGACATTACGTTTGGTGGTGTGGACAATGGCTGATTGGTCGATTCCCATTGGACCAAAAACCATTACGTGCTGAACTTCTTGGGTTATATAACGAATCCCCCAAGCTGCTGTCGTCTTATTGGTCACAACCTAAGTACATCTCGAGCAATGCATTTCTTTTTCTTGAAAAGGAAGTGAAATTCTTTTACATCATTTGCAATTTTTGTTACCTTATGTTCATATGACAAAAGAAAATATGCGCATATTGATTATGAATTATAAGAGGATTACTATACATATATACACGCAAAACTTTTATGTTTCAGGGTATTTAAAGACTATTCATAAACCCAACAATGAAGTAGTATTACTTCATGTGCCTGAGGTCGTGGATGGCGACCGAAACCGTAAGTTCTTATCTTTATGACGTCATGGGTTGGATTATGTATAAATATAATCCAACGTCATATATAATCAAGTGAAACACCACAATCCTACTTTGCTATGTTTGCTTGACCAGGTCTACTGTATCTATCAGCTTCGGCATGGGAAGAAGCCACCAATAAAGCACATGGGAAAATCAAAGAATTGGAAGAAAAATATAATACTCGAATCTTGGAAAATGGGGTAATTGGGCGACTCATATTTTCAGTATAAGCGCCTATGTACGGATTGGTGTAATAAAAATTGTTAATTATTGAGTCAACCAACGTCAAATTAGTATGGAAGTGTTTCACAAGAGAACAATCGTGTTGTGTTTTTGTTTTTAGATATCTGGTCGTATTCGTTCAGAGCCTGGGAGCAAACCAGGAGAAGTCATTTGCAGAGTTGCTGAGGAGGAGTCTGCAACAATGGTAGTCATGGGAACAAGGGGGTTGGGCAAAGTGCGCCGTACAATTATGGGTAGTGTGAGCGATTACGTGGTACATCACGCCGGCATGCCGGTCATAGTGTGCCGACAGTAAGGCATAGCACAAGCACATTATCTTATACCTATTTCATGTAGATCTCTGGCATAAAGCAAATTTACCCCAAGCCAGAGCAGGTGTACACTATCATTAACATAGGTCAAATCGATTAAACCTGTGATTATTGCAAACTGTTGAATAATATTTACCAACAATTAGGGTTATTGGTCAAGTTGAGGTATTTTAGCATTTCACAAAACAGTGCGTACTTTAATCAATTTGAGTATTTGCAGTTGCTTGTATTATATTCAACAATGTAAAAAAAATTCAGTCAAATTGGTTATTATAACTTCTGTGCGAATAAGTTCCGTCTGATAGAAAGATTTGTTGTTGTACATTTCGTATATGCTATTCTATAGATGTTTGGCGTGGATGATGTAAGCAGACATTAGTAAAAACAATCTCAGTTTATAGCCCAATTGTGATTATGCCTCTCTGGTAAATCATTGAAATGGTCTCATGTGGTATGGCTACTCTACAGGTTTAAACCAAGATGATAAATGCAGGTTGCAAGATGTATTCTATTTAACTACACTTTCATCAAAACACAGGGCCATCAGTACCAAACGTGTCTCATATCACGAGTGTGGTTGAAATTATCTGGCATAGCTTTTGTCTCTGACCCTGTGTGTTGCTATTGTTTACTCTAATTTGTAGTCTGAGATATGCATATTTTTATACGCTTCTCACGTGAATGATTATTATAGTAATATCTAGGTGTTAATATATTCACATAGAAGAAGAGAGCAGCATTGTTAGGACGCGGTTGTACCTTAGATTTGATGACCTGAGCTTGGTGAATGCTTTACAACACATTTTTTACTATAATTTTGACAGATCGTACATTTCAAGACCAAGTTAAATAAAGTGTTGTTGATTACTCAATAAATGTGGTATATATATGATATTACAGTGACTTTAAGGGTTATAATACATTTTATACTGTTTGCCATTATTGGGGATTATATATATATATATATATATATATATATATATATATATATATTATATATATATACACATACATATAGTAATAATAATGCCCCATCGTCAATTGCTAGGTTATCGATGGTACATTAAAAACAACATAGGTTGTGGGTGGCCATTGCATTGATATTGCACCACCAATGCGAGATCAACTACCACAGAGTATGGCCACGCCCCTAGACGGTCATTTGTGTCGTAACGTATTTGAATAGCAATGTGCGGGGGCGAAATATAAAGCTATCCTATAGGGGAGAGCCAATTTGATCAAGATTTTGTACTTGGGATCACAATTAAACACTGACGTGACGAGATACATTTAAGTGCAGCAGCAGCAGGTAGAAGCTCAATGAGTGTAACGTAACATAGCAACCAAGAAAAGACAATACGAGCAAAAGGCACCTTTAAAATGCACAACAATGCTCATTATTAGAGAAAACGATTACCTGATCATTGATGCCACCAGGTGTGGCGCGGTATGTTAACACCACACACTCTTCCTCGGTCCGTTACTAGCATATGTGAAGCTGATTGATCATAGGTATGAAGCATTCAAAATACAGCTGAGTTGCTTTTTCTTTCTGTGCATCAATTAATAACTCGATGAAGAGCTGTAGTAGTATATCCAATAGGGATTCTAGCCAATATATTTATTTAGTTCACCATCTTTACTCCCAAATTGCATTGTGCTTGACATGAGTCACTCACATTAATGAATTTTGCAATGTAGGCTAATGAACAAATGTAACTGATTACTTCTGTGATTAATTGCAAACAACAGAAATCGATATTATGAAAAAGTCTTTGCACGCAATTAAATCTATATCAGTATAATAACAAAGTTACTTGGTGGGTGACACTGATGAGGTTTAATTCGGATCCAAGTGACCTTTTGGTGCATGAGCTGCCGATGGCTCGTGGACAGTCACACAGAAGCGACACGACAAACCGAATGCCGTTTTATGTATTGTCGCCGTGCCAACGTGCTTAATATGCAATCACGTTGGCTTACGCTTGCATTACAAGTGCATCAAAGGTGAAATTGATGTGTTTGAATATCTTTACACAAGCATTACTAAACACTAGCCGTTACCTTTATTGCGATGCACGTATCTCTTGAATGGCCGACATGTTCTGCCTCTTGTTTGCTTGAGCACAATATACTAGGTTTGGGAGATCTTGCGAGAAAACAGCTGTCATTCATCGATTTCAAGCTCAGTGTAAGCATCAATATCACAGTCATTTGCCATACGCTGAGCTAAATGACATTCGACTGATGAAAATATTCATAATGTACTACCATCGACAAATAAGTTTGAGTTCAGTTGACTTGGCATTTCGGTCGGTGAAAATATTTTGTTGATTTTGCAAAGAAATTGCCAAAAGAGAAGCACTTGGAGGTTGACACCAGTGCCACAGGATTTGCACTCAAGTGACCCAGAAGCAGCTGACAGCAAACACGCGGATCCCAATGAATTGCTCATGTAAGATTGATAATATGTCTGTTTATCCAGCAGCAAGACCCACTGGGCGTAGTCGATAGAAGTTAAGATATAAAGGAATATTTCATAATCGTTTCTCATGAAATCGCGTAAGATACGAACTCATTAACCACATATTAATCAGCCCCAAGTGACATGTTTGATTCATATTAACGGCTGTAGTCCTGTAGAGGATGAAATATAAATGACAGGTTTCAACGCAACAGATAACAGATGAATGCTTTGCTTTGGACCAACAATACCCCTATTATCTATCAACCATCATAGCACTGACTGTTGATGCGTTACATTGAAATCATTGCCACAGATTGAGCAGCAATGTTGAAATGATAAAAACATGTATTAATATGTGATTCCATGTGAACTGATATAGCTGTTCACAGTGCTCTGTGTGGGTCGATGCACTGAGATCAATGGATAACGAGGCCCCGATCAAATTACCGTTGAAGTGAATGTAAAAGACCATGACTCTATATTGGTGCTTAAAGGTACAAAGCGGATACTTAGGCTGTTAACCTATGCCCACTAAATGATGATTAAGCGTTGACTTAAATATTTAATGTCCGTATTAAATATTTAATGTCCGTAATATCCACATGCCGCTGACCATTTACGGCATGAGCAGGTATGGCCTTCAGCTGGATCCGCCCCTATTCCGGTATGGATATAAACATACCATAAAGTGCCTATCGCACGGTTATAGGTACTTCGATGAAATCAATTCATAACGTGATCATTAAACTCAAACCGGTCCAATAACCGTCGCATCTGATCAGTTAAGGCCAAGATTTAAATGTCAGTTCAAAATTAGCGCGCTCGACGATCGTTGCGGCAGTCATGATCGAGGTCAGACTCAGGCGTGTGACGTCAGCAAGGGGTGCCCCCGTTTTCATAGACGCAGGGAGTTCCATGATGTTTATGTTGTACTAAGTCGGAGTTCGTCTCTTTTTTGGATATTTAATCAGCCATCATATAACCGGTCGACTCGCGTACCAGTCTAGACAACGAGAGCTTGTTCAGTTTTAAAGAAAAAAGGACTTGCCAGGTACTACGATCGCGAGACAAATGGCCGACCCGGGCAAGTACTCATTTGTGTGCTCGGTTCATTTAACCGAGGGATGTTTTGATCAGACACCAAAGCGTAGAGCAGAGCATGGTTGGGTACCATGTTGTAAGCTGGTCTTGAAGACAGATGCAGTGCTTGCTCTTTTTTCGAAGGCCTCTGCTGTCAGGCAAGCAAGAAAGGATGGCGAGACAAGTGATCCTCTCCCACCCCAGCCCAAGCAAGGCATACCTGCACTGGTTGAAGCTTTCCTTAGTTTGATTAACCACTTCGCCCCAAGATGCAGGTCTTCTTCTATGACGGCATGGTTGCCGGGCAAATACCATTCTTATAATATAATATGTTGCTTTTTACAGTGCTCCTTCATTGAGGTGTTTGCACATACCGAATTAAATTTGTGTGTCATTAAATTTGTTTACTTGTGGTGGTATACCAAATAAATGTAGGTCACGTACAATTTGTTTATTGTATCACAAATTAAGACTGCCCTCCACTGCAATGAAAATTGGACAAGAGACCAGGCGACAACAGAAGCCGGGAGTCTTCAAGCTAAGATACATATAGTTTCAGCAGGGACATGTTGTCACGAAGGTAGCATCAAAGGCAACATTTGGCGAATATTTAAGTGATATGTAAAATGTAAACCATAACAAATTCCATTCCGTGAGGATAAAAGGTTATAAGCGACAGTCTGGTAAGTGCAAGCTGTGGCTTGTCAGATTCCTGTTATGATTCTAGAGTATGTCGATTACCTGATGGCTGAATTCATGCTGGTTTGCAAACCGTGCTTAAGACAGAAGCACCACCTCCAATGTGTGCAGGTGTCGTGTGACCAGATCCACGACAAGCCATTTAGGCACACTTGGGTAAGTGGAGGGTAAAGGGATCCTTGATAGTCTAGTGCTGGTAAGTTATATCGTATTGTTGTAACTGCACAGGCTGGTAAAGGAACTCTTATCTTCTGTGCCAGATGGCCCCAGCACCACTGAACAAACTGTCTGTATGCAGTATATCTGAAACGCCTGTGACATTGTTGATACCTCCATGCTCAAATGGTTTGTTGGTCATACCGGTTTCAATAAGCATAATAAAATTGTTAATAATGACTGCAAGCACTCTCATGGCTGATACATAGACAGAATAGGTACTTTTGGGTTATATTTCCGTAATCTGGCGAAAAAACGACATGATTTTTCGCGTGATAAGCACTTTAACCAGACGCACCTTGTCATTTAGATGATGATGGGATATCCGTTGTATTTGGCCTTCCCTATCAAGGCAGCACAGTGCCAGCCCAGAGGTTCATTACGGACAATATTGATATTTGCACTCGTCCCCCTTCAGTAATCGCAATATGTTACGATTGATACTCAGTTACGTCCTCCGGAAGGAATATGTATCTATGTAGGATTTTGGGCTGAGTGAATTGCACACGATTTGCCAGGTAATCAGCCTTATTGTTGCGGATACCCCCGCCGGCTATTCGTGAATCTAGGTAACTTGACCTGTTTGCCGCGATACTGGGTGATAGGGGTTGGGAGGATAGTTATTTCATTAAGGTCGAGAGTGTTTGTGGTTTATATTTGATTCTAGAATATTTCATGACTTTGCGGTAATGATGCGAAACGATGCCGCCCGTCCACGCATTTCTGTGGACGATAAAAGTCGATGAAAATTAAGTTGCTATGTAATACTCACAGCTAGTCTTCTTGCCGTTTCAACACTGGTGGCAGCGGTGCGATCGCAACCAGTCTAGCGTCGATCTAAATCACAACGATAATTATGGTTAGGGCCGCAGCTCTCGACCTTATGGAGGTGGAGGTACTACTACCACTAAGTCAAATACATCCAATTACAGAGGGGGTGTATATGGCCGGGGTGGAGGCAAGGTCGTTCACAACGATGATTTGGAGGTGTACGTGCAGCGGGATGGGGTTAGGGTAATTTGGAATTCCCCAGATAATGTACCAAATCGCCCACTGGTGAGTGTAGGAAACTCGAGAATGACTTGAGCAATCGACGAATCCGTTGATACCAGGTGCTGCGTCTAACTCGACCAGCGAAGACGAAGAGGTGGTTATAAGACATCACCTGGTGGCTGCACCGCTGGTGGTTTTGCCGCAAAATTCCTTGAAGGCACAGTCTAGACAGAGTACGTGTTTCCCTTTTGGACCTATGTTACTCCCAAGCCAATTGAGGAGGAAATTTTCGGTTCAATGCGTTGGTAATTCTACGAACGGACGGGAGTGGGACAAAGTCACGAGTAGTAACTAGGTGCGGTCGTTGCACCGTTGTGTGTTGTGAGACTGTAACTAAACTTAGGGGCAGTATACAATGTGGTTTGTGTAAAGTGAAAAGCTGTGACGCTATAACTAGGAGTGTGCTGTGTTAGTGTTCAAATAATGAAAGATAATATTGTACGAAATAGTTCTGTAGCTTAATGACATTAACATAGCGATGTTAGTTCGCTATTTTCAAGCAACAAGAGGAGCCAAGACATCCGTGAGGAATTACGGTCCACAGATTGAGAAGGGAGTTTTCGTCGGGTGGAGAGACGGCTGATTGGTTTGGTGGGGTTTGGACAGTGTTGACAGAAGTGACAGTGTCAACTGATGAATTCCGCGTGTTGGCAGAAGTAACAGTGTCAACTTATGAATTCCGCGTGTTGGCAGAAGTGACAGTGTCAACTGATGAATTCCGCGTGTTGGCAGAAGTAACAGTGTTAACTGATGAAATCCGCGTGTTGGCAGAAGTAACAGTGTCAACTGATGAAATCCGCGTGTTCGCAGAAGTAACAGTGTTAACTGATGAAATCTAGGTGTTGGGACTACGGCTATACAAAAGTGATGTGAGTGTCGTGTGGTGTAGAGATGGGCACCAGTTCCTTCACATGTGTTTTTCATTTGACGTGGCTGTTGTAGATCAGCTCCACACCCCCTACGTCCAAAGCTAGAGCCGAGTTACCCTAAAGATGTTTCAAGCAGAGATAAGAACACACAGTTTCCGTTCTCTCGTTTAATTCGTTCGCATATAGGAAGTCACATGGCGAAGTGATGCAGACCCTACTCAGGCCGATGCAGGGCCGTATGCTGTTGCCCTACTGGCCTCTCTTCCGTTCTCTCTCACTCCGCGGAGGCTTCCACTGCTGGTGATGCTGAGCCTTCTCCACATGTATGGGGCGAGATCCGTTTGCTTTGTGCTGACATCCGTGGTTGAAGGACCCCATGTTTGATATGTGGAAGATGTATATTGTAATGTACATTCTAAAGTAATGTTACATTTATATGTGTGAGTGATTTTAGATATGATCATTCACCTGTGGCAAATTGCGCTTTACTTATGAGTAATGCAATATCCACAGAATGTTGTAAATATAAGGTATTACAAGAGACACTTCTGCCTAGACATGTATATAAAACAGTAGGTCGCATCCTAGTCGTAGCCATCACCTTAGTACTTATCATGGTCATTTATTGCAGCTGCACCCGCACATCTCTATGATGAGTGTATACACCAAATAACGTCATATGTTATTGCATGTTTCGACATCGGCAACATCGACGTCATTAACACAAGGACAAGTTATCAAACTCGCACAGTCGTTATGCCTTAATCAAGGCACGGTGGCGTTGACTTTGGTCGCTGTACACAGTCGTTATGCCTTAATCAAGGCACGTGGCATTGACTTTGGTCGCTGTACACAGTCGTTATGCCTTAATCAAGGCACGGTGGCGTTGACTTTGGTCGCTGTACACAGTCGTTATGCCTTAATCAAGGCACGTGGCATTGACTTTGGTTGCTGTACACAGTCGTTATGCCTTAATCAAGGCACGGTGGCGTTGACTTTGGTCGCTGTACACAGTCTTTGCCTTCAAGCACGTTGACTTTGGTTGCTGTACACAGTCGTTATGCCTTAATCAAGGCACGGTGGCGTTGACTTTGGTTGCTGTACACAGTCGTTATGCCTTAATCAAGGCACGGTGGCGTTGACTTTGGTTGCTGTACACAGTCGTGGCGTTAATCAAGGCACTGGCGTTGACTTTGGTTGCTGTACACAGTCGTTATGCCTTAACCAAGGCACGGTGGCGTTGACTTTGGTTGCTATACACAGTCGTTATGCCTTAATCAAGGCACGGTGGTGTTGTCTTTGGTTGCTGTACTTAGTTGCTGCAAATTAAGTGAATATAACGAAGCAGGTAATGTCGTGTTTCTTGGGGTGACATTAATTGGTCGCTTTGAGTGATGCGCCCCGTCTAATTGGATTTTAATTGGTGTAATTAGAGGCGGTGTGCAATTAGGACGCCCTGTAGGTTCACCAAATTATCATATTCACTTGTATGGCACTGATTTTATGCATATCTTCGGTTATAGAAGCAGTTAGTAGCAATCGTAAGGAAGGGACGTGAACAATATACCAAATATACCGTGCGTCCAGGACAAATGTCAGTATTTCCCTATACCACATACTTCAGTCAACAGTAATGTACAAGTGAGTGAATCATCAGTGGCGCTATATACCCAGAGAGTTTGCATCTCACCAATGAGCTATTGAAACGCCTGTCAACAGTATATATATATGAGCGCTACCGAGATATTCCTGTATCGACCTCCAGGACACCAGACGATCTTTTACCGTCTTCCTCTATTTAATTCCGCTTGAGTCTCAAGCAGCCCGGATAACCAATGACAACACATTACTATAGACGATTCCTATTTAATAGGCTGAGGTAAATGATTATCAAGGAATATGTATTACGATAGATAGGTGCTGAACTCAATGTAGTAGACTTGGGAGTGCAATGCAAGAGCAATAGACGATCAAACTCCTATTTAATAGGCTGAGGTAAATGATGCGAACAGATGCACAACGCAAGGACAATTGCTTTTGGTTGTAAAAAAAGACAGCGGGGTCTACTTTTTTGAAGAAAATATATATGCCGAAATACACCACACTGCACTTTTGCTAGCTTACATTAATCAAGGAATTTAACAGCTCTCTTACTATATATGCTGGTCGTTACCTACACAAGGGATGTTCCAACACTCAAAAGGAATAATGCTGCAAGCAGCCACAGCCGTATAGCTGATCTTGACATAGACACATCTATGACATGTACATATCTATTCTACAGCATTAAACTGATAAAACCATGGATAATCATTGTCAATCTGTTAAATGATCGATATCATGGCACATCCAACGCAACGTCAAGTAAATGTTATGGACAATGAACCTCATATTTCCTTTATGTTAGCTTGTACCTCACTTCACCTTCTCCTGGTTTATATTCCCACCCCTCTGTCGGCCTCGCTCATTATATACCACTCACAACATGAATTATAAAGGAGGCTTAATCGCACTATGCACCGGACCAGTGGAATTGCTGTAAGTTGTCGTATCCTGTTACTTCCAGCAATCACCTCTCTCGTGGCCAATTTAACTTAACGCTGATTGAAGAAGTTCAAGAGATGAATAGTCACAGCCGGATGCATTTAACTAATTTGTTCCTATGAAGGAACCGGAAGCCTTGTAGCCAAATAAACTGTCGTACCACAGCTACTATCCCATGGTGCATAAATATGAGATATTTCAGTTTTACGAGCAAATGGAGCGCATGGTGATAATTGATCATAGTGCGATAAGAGGTGATTGCGAGCCGATTGTTGAATTGCTTGTTATGGTCAGTAGAGTTTGGTAAAGCGTCCCAACCTTCCCCCTTCCCAAACATATTTGTCGTGCCATGCTCCATGATAATGTCCATGGGTGGGAGATTACATATTCAATTTGTGTAGGCTGGTTTGATCCATTCCATGCATAATTTACCCCAATGCAGCCCATTTATACTGATGGAACTGTCTTCGTCCATTGAAATATTGATAACACACTACTTGCAGCTCTTTGCAATGCCTGGACATGATTTATTCAATGCAGCGTTTATAATGAATGTACTTTAGTGGGTCCCATACGACCAGGTGCATATGATCAATGCTATGTGAAGCAAGCGTCGCATGATTGTTTTACCTACCTGTCATAAATGCGGAGGGCACCCACGCTGGTGGTCTATTATCTTTGAACAGCTATGGCAATAATCACTGAGAGTCTAATAAAACGTGCTGATATTTCTCCTCGCCATAGTTGAGTGTAAAGTACTGGTTGCTCCAAAGGATGGGTTTTTCTGTTTTTTTACAGTTAGAACGCCTTAGTCCTAGCACGAGCTTCTGTGGGCAAAACCTTATGCAGCTTGTATTTACGCTAATACGAAAGCTATGTTATATGATCCTTGTTCGCTATGATATGGCATAAAAAGAAGTTAATAACAGTCGACACGGACAATATTATCGCAATTGTGTCTTGATGACTTCAGTGCTCGGCAAAAAGCGATTGACCTTGAAAACTCGATTGACCTTGAAAAGTCCAAAACTACCCTTCATCACAAAACACCTTACTCATCGTGTTGCCAAGCTCCCTGAAAACAGTCCATGGATGTGATATCATACATTTATTGTCTGTAGGTTAGTCGGGTTAACCTAATGTATCATTTACCATATTGAAGCCTATATACCGTGATGACGTTGTCACTGCCTTTTTTGACATAGATTAAACAATATTTGTAGCTACGGGGATTTAATTGTATTATCACCATTCGGCTGTGATGATCATCATTGCTAGTTCCATAAAAAGGTATGACTGTTCTCCTCGCCGTTGTCAAAAATACATGTTATGTTGTTCCATATGATAGATAAAAAAATTCATTCTAACGAAATTGTTCTATAAGGGGCTACTTTTCGCATGATTACATTCTGTGCTCTTTGTCATTGCTAGGTTGTGAATGGGTGGTATGATAAAAGCCTAGCACATAAGATAAAAATAAAACCACGACGTGACGAGATATAACCAGATTTATTGAAGCCCCATTGGTGGAGCGTAACATATGAAATAGATGCATGTAAACACATATGAAAAGATGTGCTCAATCAAATGACAACGCTGACAAATGCACCTTTCAAATGCTCTACGATTCCTATATTTCCGGAAGCCATTGGTGTTAGCAACATTCTCAACGGCACTGGACAACCCCTCTCGATAAACACCACTGTAAGATAATTCGTGATTGAAGAAATGTCGCTCGCTCAGTATGGTAGATGCTTAGATTACAGTTGCATTGGTTTTTCTGTAACCGGTTTGGATGAATTGTAGTTCCTATGTTGTGTGTGCTGTATTACATATAGCAGAATACTCAAGAAATGATTGTGATATAGTTTGCCTTGCGAACGTACTGTCCTGTTTTATTGGGACAACTACTTTCACAGCTCACGCTCAACAGTTAACCCACTCCTCACGGGCCTCTCTGAGGCCAATTGAGACAATGAAGAGCTCCAATTTCCGTTCAGCACATATTCAAGCCGTGGTGATTGCTGAGCATTGTTGTATAACCGGTTTAATTGCCTTTAAGGGGGCACTGTTTGTTTCAGTGTAAAGGACAACACTTGTTGTTGTTGATCATTTTCAGCTGAAGTTTGGTCGTACGCATCAATCAATAACTAGATTGTATTATATGATAGAGAATATGGGTCTCGTCCATAAGATTATTCAGCTCACAGTCGTTACTCCCACATTTGCGTTGTGTTTGAAATGTCTTGCTTACAGAAACTGAATTTTGCGCGGTAAGCTGTTGAACAGGTATAACGGCTTACTTAGATGGTGCACAGGTACATTAACATTTCCAGTGTCGCTCCATCTCCAATGACGTTTAAGGTCTTTTACATATTTGTGTCCATAAGCACGACTACCGGACTGTCTACTGACGAACATGTTCCGCAGGCCTACCATCGTCGAATTAAGTGCAATGGTTATTACAAAACAATGGTTACGCCAGAAACTATTTGCGGGAGTACTCAGTGAAATGAAATAGCAAACGAGACACGAGTAATACAAGTAAATAAAAAGAGTCTTCACACATAATCAGCTCTACATCAGTATATAAAATAAGTACTTGGTAGGTGGAACTGATTGGCTTAAATCCGAACGCAAGTAGCCATTATACCAGCGAACGTCATGTACAATCACCTCCTCATGGATAATCCTACAGGAGCGACATGTATAACATAACAAACTATATACGTTTTGTGTATTGTTGCTATGCCAACGCGCTTAATATGCTATCACCTCGGCTTACATGTACATTACAAGTATTGGTAAACACCAGTCGTGGCCTTTGCTGCGATGCTCATATTTCTAGAATGGTGTACATACCCCGACTCTCGGGCCCCGGATAGATTTACAGCGCATTGTCTGGGAATGGGAGTAGGAATCAGTCACAAGTTGGCCAAACAGAGAATGTTAGATATACATCATGATGGTTAGATATATATAATTGATAACCAAAAGCATGTACATATATAAACAGTACTGCTCAGTGCATAATTACCACCATTAAAAATATCATTCCTTGTCTGCGCACTAATAATACTGCACAACTACACCTCCCCTCATGCTCATGGTTCATTCCCCATTTCTCTCTCTCACATACACAGCACGACACACCCCAACATATATACTCCGACACACATTTCCTATCACGCACCACACATGCAAATTACCGGATGCATGAACGGTCGTAAAGCTGTGGTCATAAATCGAGATTTCTACTTTCACAATTAATTGCCATTCAAGAACATCAGGTTGCGGCGATAATGTTAATAGCTTATTTTGGCTAAAAATCAACAATTTTATCTTCATGATCCTCACCTGCCGCATAAAGCATTAATTTAATGTAAAGGTGAATCACATCTGATTGAACCAGCATCAGTGATGTTGGTAAATACTTCCCGGGCATGGTATCGACATCACCCTAAAATCACCTTTCTCGTAGCCTATATACCATTACCCTGATTCAGATTCAGGAGATCAATTGATACATTTTGGTGCATTCAACTACTTTGTTTTATTCTATTAAGCGTATTTTGACAAGCCAGACCCTTGGGTGGCATGTAGTCGAGGATACTTGAATGCATCGATTGAACACTGTAAAGCACCCACATAGGGCATGGAAGCGAGATTTTGTGAGTGGCGAGAACTGACGCGATTTGGCTTTCCTGGATTCACCCGAATATCGCTCAGACCCTCGCAGAATGTCATTTTGTTTCGTTTTTGATTGTAATCACCGTTATGGATGGGAGAAATGTTCCTTTTTCGATTCCCACAGAACAAACTAAGGAACTGGGAAAGGCTGTGCCGGTAAGTGAGACAATTTAGGCAAAATCAACACGGTAAGCCGACGTAGCACTCGGCCAGCTTGTTCAGTGACTGGCCCACGGTGCGCGTAAATTGCAGGTTCAGGATGGTCTTACTCTTTAATTGATGTCAGAGAGAGACATGTTAATGTACAGTAACAACTAACAACTAACATCCGAGCGGGGATATATATACTGACATGTTAGATACTGACCCGGTTGGTGGTGCGCCCATATTCCTAAAAGCACCAGGAACATGTTGCTTGTCAACCCATCCCCACCTCCCCACATTTACTTCCTATGTGCCCGTGGTATTTATGTGGATGAGTTTTTTGTGGTTGCATATTGATAAAATAGATAAAATAAAACTTAATTTGTGCCAATCTTTTAATTGCTTAATCAGTTTATGCAAACAACAGCATTGACAATAATCGCATATGTTCATGTCATTTTGTTGATGGAAAAAAGGAAAATGGGCCAACTATCTTTTCTTGGAACAAGACAAAGATCTTCAACTTCCCTGATCCTGAGCCAACAGCTTTAAGAAAATCCAGTACAAGTTCATTTAGTCATTTATTTTGGTTTGTAATTTACATTCGCCAGCCCTAAAAATATTTTAACGTCTTTTATCATGTCAAATTCACAGCGTTCGCCCCAAAGAACTCGGAGTAAAAAAGGATGACTTGGCTTTAAAGGACATCCTTCTGGCAACAATCGTGGAAGAGCATAGCTATGTACATGTGTGCCCAAGTTCTTCTTGTACTGGCCATCTTCTTGAGGAAAGGGACAAGGTCCTTGAGGCTCAAGAGAAAGTGAAAGCTTTAGAGGAGCAACTAGCAGAGGCCAAGCTGAAAGCTGAGAAGCCCCGTCCATTCTCAATAGAGGATATCAAAGATGATCCCAGCAAGGTGTGTAAATTACTTTGAAACCATGTTTCTATTTGGTAATTTGTGTGAAAAAAAAAAACAGCTTGGACATGTTTAACTCATGTGTAGTCAGATATTTGTTACATAGGTCATAAATTAAGGTGTTCACTCAGACATATTTTTTTTTTAAATTTCAGATGCTTCTCTACACATCTTTCAGTTTTGACATATTTGAAATCATCACCAAATGTCTTAAGCGGTTTGACATACAGTACTTCTATGGATGGAAGGTACAAACTATAAGCATTGACGATCAACTGCTCATGACGTTAATGAAGCTCCGTCTCAACCTCAGGAATGACGATCTTGCTACCAGATTTTGTACAAGTTGAGCGACAGTTGCAAATATTGTTAAAACCTTCATTGTTGCACTTCACGAATTTATGTTCACTGGCTGCATCCAGCATCACATTCCATCGCAGAAGAAATGCAAGGGGTTAATGCCCAAGTCCTTCGATGAATTTGGCAGTGCCAGGCTGGTCATGGATGCAACTGAAATCACCCAGGATATTCCTCAACATCTTGATGAACAGGCAACCACCTACAGCAATTACAAAAGCCAGCACACTGTGCAGGCTGTCACGTGTGTAGCCCCAAACGGTGCCATTGTTTTTGCAAGTGATCTATACCCTGGCTCCATGTCTGATGTTGCCATAGTAGAGCAATGTGGGATCTTGGACTGTCTAAAACCAGGTGACCGCATCCTCGCTGACAAGGGCTTCACTATTCATCGCTTACTGCCATGAGGAGTAAATACAAATATTCCACCATTTCTACAAAATTGCTCGAGCTCGAATCCACGTGGAGCGTGCTAACGAACGTATAAAAAACTATAGATCATGTTCCATCAAGCTTACGCCCCTTTTCAACACAAGTATTTCAGTTATGTTGTGCTTTTGTGGATCTTCAAAGTCCACTGCTATCAGAAATAGCTGATGCTTACACTTGTCAATAGATTCCAGATAACTTCATTGTTTTACTGCTTTATTTATCTTTTTTGTGTGAACCATTTGGTGAATATGACATAAAGTACTGATATCGTTCTGCCAGATTTATTAACCAAAGCAATGTTTACAAATACCACTTGATAAACACATTAAAGTAAAAGTCTATCATCTTGTAAAGATTACATGCCAAAGAGGGGTCTTTTACAATCCTTATGATTTGAGTATCTTTGGTTGTCCATACAACTAGATCACAAACCTCTTTATTTAGTTGAGCAGCTGTCCTTGTATTTAATGGAAATAATCGTGAGCTTCATTCAACTTCAAAGTGCCCTCGTCAGCCTCTGGGGGAAAACGAAAAAACCATGCTTGTATAAGAAAGCTAACATACAGTAAATACAGATAATAGAATTTTCTTACCTAGGAAAACATTCTTGATGGTTTTTGCAGCTTCTTCCACTGTTAGGTCCTTTGCTGAGAAAGGGCATTTGACTTCAAGAACTTCTGGTGCTGCTTGTTCTGCACCACCTGTTTGTTGTTGATGGACTGCAACTGATGGAGTTTTCAGCACAATCCCGTCTGGAGAAGCACCAAGTACACCGCTCTGATGGAGCCATATACCTGATAAATACAAAATTAATAAGAATAATTAAAGCAAAACTCGGTGTATCCCCAAAACCCATTAAACTCAGAAGCCATATCTTTGGCTTAATTTTCTTGACTTACCTTGACCATATACATAAGAATGAATCCTGCTATTGTACCAAATATGAAAAGAATATGTCCAAAATAACTGTGACCTGTAACTTCCAGACAATAAATCTCTGCAGAAGTACGTCTAACATAATTTCCCTGACTTACTACATGTACTTGTATCAAAATTAGTACCTGTCTCTAGTATTATGCCACCATGAGATGCATACACTTCTTTAGCTGACTTCTCGTAATTTATGCCCCATGAGATACTTCGCACTGCCTCGAGGTTGTAGCTGGAGCACAGTCTTTTCTTCAGTGATGCAGTAAATCTGATGTGATAAATAAAATAAACTGCATGTGTACTTTAATCAGTCACTGTGAGTTTCTGGGGTTGCTTATTGTAAATGTAAAAATTAACTGATCAAATGTAAGGTAAAAATATTGATTGTAAACTTCATAAACCATATATAATTTAGTACGATAACATATACAATTTAACAAATGCAGTCAGTATAAAAACCTCTTAGTTCTCAGTGAATGTAGTATGACACCAAAGTTTGAAGCAGTCAGTCTCACCTTTCGCGCAGTAGACCATATTTGGTTCTCCCTTTGTCCTGTTGTCAGCTTAGCAGCCAGCTCGATCGCATCTGAAGTCAAGGCTAGTTTTTCCCGTAGGTACATTGTTCCATCCTCTGCTGCGAGAAAGTCCTCACTCAGTATGAGGTCTTCCACAACAGGAACAGGATGCGTATCATCACTTGGCTCAGGAGATAAGATCCAGTGCATTGCTGTAAAAAAGATACAACAGTAAGTTCCCGGAATAGAATTGTTCTGTTGATATTGACTTCACATATACTTTTCACATATTTGCACAATATTATTGATAGATAGATAGATAGATTTATTATTGAATTGCAATAAGCACACGATAGATACATGGCATCAACTTATTTACAGCTCAAGGATGACCCAAACGATAACTTTAATTGATAAACCCTTCAATAACTATATTGACTAAAATAACTACAAACAATGTAACATATAAGGGCTTGGCCACCCTTACAACACAACTCCCCCCATGTGAATATGGTATGAACGACTGTAAAGAAAACCTGTTTGTTATACAACAAAAACATAACAATAACATCTTTATATACTTTTCAATGCATTATAGCATAACATTATTACATATAAACATAATGTTAATAATAAGAACAAATGTCTGAAAATAGGACCAGTGAATCTACCAAGCTTGGACAGCTCTTCATAAAAGAACTGTCTGTCATCATCCATAACAGGTCTTCCGAGAGCACTTATATTAAATTACAGAAGTCAAATAACATTATTGGTCTTTCTTGTATAAAATAGAGAATAAATATATAATTTCAATTCAGTGTCATATATGTTAATATCATCTGGTTCATATTTGAAACGACATACAAGTAGATGCATATACTTGTTTTCTGCTATAATTACCTATAGTTTTCTTTGCCAGGGTACATCTGGTATGAATGTGACATGTTAGGGTGGGGCTGACTTGGGTCGCTTCAACCATCCACACTTTATATCGGTTTTGGAGACATTCTTGTAACTGAAAAAAAATCAGTTAAGAGAAGTAAATGTATAATAAATACAATAGAATACTATATGAATACTATTATGATACAAGTATTTTTTAATAATGTTTTTGCAATGTATTTGAAACAGAAGTGCGGCTGGGCCACATGGGACACTCAAAATGCCCCATTGGACATTCCATGTTGCACACTTTATATCGGTTTCTGGAAAGCAAAATCCAGTGTAACTGAAAAAAAATCAATTAAGGAGAAGTCAATGTTATTTATAAAAACCCTAGAAATTCGACTATATGCCCCCGGATACAAGTGGGATTGGCCCTGGGCCCCCGGGGGTAGGCAATTTGATAAGGGAATGCTTTTTTTAAAGATACATCAATCATGTGACGTTGCTTACTGTTATATTTATCTTCATACCCATCAACAATAGTAATGTTTATCCTATCTGTCGTCGTTATAAAAAGTGAACGACAAATACAAAAACTTTGTAACTTGTATCTTTCCACGAAGACTGAACGACTGCCTCGACGTGTTTATTATCCTTATCAAACAAAACTTTAAAACATGACCATTCTCTACGGCATTCACATCATGCGTTGCATCGACTTTGCATTTGCACTGAGTAATTAGACAGATCTGGAAATACTACGCCTCAAATCCAGTGTAGCAGTATTGCGCAATAGTTTCGCCATTATCGCTCAGTCAGAGAACGAGACTCCTGTAGCCTATTGAAGTCGGAAAGGAGAGCATAGTCGTTTTAGTGACTTCAAGTCTGACTTGCAACTGAAAAGAGGAGGAACTGCACACAGCAAGGTGATCGGTTTTGTTAACGTTTTGATTTCATGGGAAGATCATCTTTATAGCATGGCTGAGTTACTATGAGCCAAGTAGAGGGTAATAAAAATTACAGCTTAGGGTTTCCCGGTAATTATAACGGTATCCCAATATATCTAAATTTGCTGTGTGTTCAAGCGCTGTGACATCGTATATTTACTGTATGTCGATCGGTTGGATAAATCCGGTATGTTATGACTCTACTGTAGCATATTGGCATTTGCACACGTATAACACGGTTGTCATAAATGCATTTCAACACGATGGGCAGAGGCAGTCAAAATATTGACCAAGTTTTGTAGAGAGATTTCCGTATCTGCGGCTCTTGCTTTCCCTATAAACACTCACCATTCCTCTGTTAACATCTGTTGTAGCGCAATATTGATCACACCGTGCACCCAGGCAAAAGCTTTACAAGCCAAATAGATGTCGAATTTAATGCTAAAGAATGCCTTTTGCGTTGCATCGAAGGGCCTCAATTACTTTTTTTCGCCTTTTAAGTTGACGAATATCAGATGATGAGAAAATGTAAACGCAAGAAGGTAAAAGGTTAACAGTATGGTGTGAATATTGCTGTGAAAATCATACATTAATGACAGAGCAATTGCGTTGCGATTGTTTGGTACAAAATAATCGACCATTTGATACTGTTCGAGGATACATTACATCCCTGTTGACCAATGAGGCGAACCCTGATGATCTGCATGTTGGTTTTCCATCTGAACATACATGATATTCAGCTGACGAAACACAGAAGTGTCATCAACCAATAAGATTGAGTTAAGTCGGTGAGATTGTTTTGATTATCAAGCAAAAAGATTGCCATCAGAGAAAAGAATATTCAAAGACTACCATCTGCATCCCGACTTCTCGTTGGATGACTTTGCTGCATTATGATTTCCCCCTTTTAAATGGTAACATGCACCGAAATGCTTGACGTGTGAAGCGTCTTATGGATGAGCCGGACGAGGACCATATAACTGTGCAATGAATACGTTATTGAAGACTTCTGTTTGCGCTCTGTAAATGTATTTACTGGACAATACCATGTACAGAAATGTTGTTCCAGAACCCCCTGAATAATAATTCTGCAATTACCATCACTTGCATAGTTACTCCATGCTGACACATATCTTATATATATATATAGATGTTCACATGTCCATATATTGCCAAAAGCGATTAAGATGATCAATATATGGTATTTTGGGAAATTCAGATATGCATTATATGTTTATTGAATGTGAACACAAGTATATATATGTTCTATCTACGGCTTATATATTATATACATATATATATATATATATAAACATACAAATATATATTTATATATATATATAATATATATATATATATATATATATATATATATATATATATATATATATATATATATACATATGTAAATGTATATATATACATATACATATATATAAAATGTACATATATTTATATATATATACATATATATATGTATACATATATGCATATATGTATATATATATATATAAACTATATATGATTATATATATATAAATATTTACATGTGAATATATATACATATATATACAAATATATGCATATATATTTATATATGTATATATATATATATATATATATGTATATATAATGTATATATATATAAACATATATTTATATGTATATATATACATACATGTATATAAATATATGTATATATGAATACATATATATATATATATATATATATCTACATATATATATATATATGTGTATATATATATAAATATATATGCATATACTTATATATATGCATATACTATATATATGCATATATATATATATATATATTAAGATATATATATATATATATATATATATATATATATATATATATATATATATATATATATATTCTATATCTATATATATATATATATATATATTTAAACAGTGATCAAATATAATGCAGCCAGTGAAGATCGGCCTTCGTGTGTTGTCCAACTATTGTTGCAGCAAAGTGTTGAATATTGCAATGAATAAGAACTCGTTAGCTTGTAGGCAAAATACAGCAATGACAGGAATATTGTCCTATTCTCCAGTCTGCCCATCCATTTATTCCCATACCGCTAATTTGCTTTGCGAAACTGACATATTGAACATCTCGTTGTATGCATGGTGGGGTTGCCCTATGACATGGAAGTTTTCTCTGCTATATAACATTTCGGTCCGTCTTAGTAACCAACGAGCAAATTATGTCCATCAGGATATATTTAGTATATCTATGCAACCTTTTCACCATCAGTGCCCTAGTACACTACGCGCCTAGCAATCAGTCCCTTTGTTTCCTGGGCTTCTGGAGACACGTGGACCAAGTGATGATTTAACAAAAACATTAACTTCATAATTCCCAAATAGTTGTTATTTAAAGAACATTATGCGCTTTCCGTCAGTGTCGTTAAATTTCGTCATGAATGGCCGTCATCTTCGGCATTGTCGACAAGATGACTTAAACCCCGTGTTGATATCCTGTCGGCTGGCTTTAGTGATTTATTTGGTATTCACTAATTACATACTGCTCAGCGGCGAAGGTCTGAGCGAGTTTGACACGAGATGTTCTACGTTATAAATAGATCATCCAATCTGTCATCGGCAAGGCGATAGATCGCTGAATTGTCTACGACCAGAACCAGCTGTTGCCTGCCAATAAATCTGCGTTACCCTTGGTCCAGACCCCTAAAATTACTTTCATTGAATTGCCTACATAAGATTGATTGTTCAGCGATTATTCGCGTGCTGCAAAGCACTTAAGGGAAATTATTCAGCTCCATAGTCCTAATTGATCTGACCTAAATGGCATGCTAGATCTGTTCAAAGTCTTAGGGACCATTGAGGCGGCAATTATGTTAATGTTGATTGGCAATGTGATAAAGTCAGTCTGGTAAAGTGATTCGAGACGGCAAAGCTACATAGACTGGGTAATTTCGAGTTGCACTAACGCAGATCGGCAACAACATGATTTTGATTCGCGTTAAAGCGCTATATGTGCTATCATTTTACATTGATTGTTGTCCTCAAAGAGATGATTGACGCTATATATTAACAAGATGTGGAAAGTGTGAGTAGGGCGGAGAAGGGGAAGGGCAGAAGGGCATTGAGATAAGCTTAAGGTATTCACTATGTAGTGTAAAATATTCGGCATTAATAATCAGGCAGCCTCTGCACATTCATTGCCCGTTGGCCTATTTATGCTCCAACTTCGCACAACCGCTCACCAAGCTCGTGGTTCCATGCTCTTGAATATCATACTTTGTTCGCTCTTTACTCTCACATACAACCCCACAAATGACACAACTTAACACACAGTTACCGGATGTATGGTCGTGGTAAATGACCTTAGATAGAGAAGTTCACTATTAATTACACTGATATACGGATGTATTGCAGCCATAATGATATTGGCTTTATATTAAGCTTAACTTTCTTTAATCTGCGACATCATACCTGCATCATAAAGCGCTGATTTGGTGCAACGAATGGAAAACGAATAAGGACACGCACATGCGATCGATATCATCACTTACATAGGTAAGTACGCATACAGGCAACATACAAGAGCCTAAAAACATGCCTAAAGTACAACATACTAATTAACAATCGAGATCGCAAAATAAAACGTAATCTATAATGGAACAGGAATATATACGTTGCTTGCTACAAACAATAGCAGACGTGGGTGACCAATTCGATGCTGTTTAGTGTTCAATCCAAGTATAGAGTAACCCGCATATCGTCAATCCAAACACCGGAAGTGGAAAGCTAGCCCGAAGTAATGACGGAAGTGGCAGACCGACAATAAGGCTCAAGTGGGATGTGATCTGTGCTATTTAGACATGCGCTAGTCGTTGCTTGTCGCAATGTCAGCTTCTCGCAAAATGCAGTACCCGGTCCCGGCATCAGAATAGCCCAATTAAAGATTAACACCACGAACTCATACACACGCTTGTAATCGGCAAACGTCACAGTGTTATACACTTATATCATAAATATGTGCGTAGTATGTTTATAAGTCAATGCAAACAGTTACACAGTAGTGAAATACGTATGGCAGTTAGTGAGTGGAAGCCGCAATACAAAGCATCCAAGAACATTATCGTTGCACGCAGTAATCTTGATACTTTCTTTAAACAGTGATTGTGATATCAAATAGAAACTGTCGTGCATTGTAGCAGAAGCGATCTTCGTCATGTTGATACCTTGTACTATGTTAAATTTATATACCAATCATATAACCAAGTATGTCATTGACTGAGGTTAATACATATGAGTGATTGATATCTTTTACACCAAATGCATTATAAATAGTTGTTTTCTGCCAGAGCTTAAGCGCAACAATTCAGGCAATGAAGGCAATCGTACATTTTCATTGGCTTCTGCTTGTGCTAGCCCCAAAGCAGTCTATAACTCTCTCTCATGTGTAGTTGTTACATAAGCTTTTATTTATCTAGAAAATAGCATTAATCATGTTCTTGACGGGATAAACCAGTTATCATGAACGAAGTGTTTCCTTGTGACGTTTATTGTCATCGAATGGGATAGAAGTTATCTGAGGAGAAATACACACGTCATCTGTCACTCGAAATATCGAACGGCCCCTTATGTGAATATGATAGGAAAGCCATTTACTGCACATGTTATCCCATCTTTCATACTGCTGCAGATTGCTCTCCAAGTTATTGGTTAATGTAAAAGTTATCGACTAAGAGAAAGTTGGCGTTAGAGTAACTAGTTATGATAACTACGAAACACAAACTAAAGTAAGTAATGATAGCTAAATAGCACCACCTTGACAGAGCAGGACAGCTTTATTGCTTCAGCATCATGGAAATATAACTGCACAGCTGCAGCTATACGCGTTTGATCGATTGCTTCTGGTTTAGCAGTATATCACCGTCATTTTGATGCTCTATCTATGGAGTCATATGTACATCATTTTCTGATTAATACTGTATCGCTATCGGTGTTGACATTTGCAATACTGCCAGTTTATCTGTTTTGACGAAGCCAGGACATGATAGCCGCATGAGTGACACGACCAATCGCTTGCCGGGGGGGTTATATTCATATCGGCTCAGTGTCATTTGTCGATAGATCATATGTGTTTAAGAAATGTACATTCATACCACAAACAGACAAAATGGCAATCTCCAAAATTCATCGAAATCTGTATTTATCTGTCGTTCGAAGAGCACTTCCTTTTTTTCCCTTTAGATCCCTTTTGTAATCGTTCGAATGTATTATGCATCTCGTTATTCATGTCAAGGCAAAGGGTGATCAGTAAGTTAGGGTGTAAACTGAGGCGTCTGGACAATGGGAAGGGCGTGTTGATGTTCCTATTGTCTGGATATAGACGTATATCATAACTTGAGAACGAGATGCTTATTTCGGCATGTTGAAACATGACACTACTTGTTCCAATCGAAGTCATATTTGATTATACAGCAAACAAATATGTCCCTCGTGTGAATATGGCGTAATAATGTGTTATTCATTTGATCAAGCAAACGTCGAGGAATGCTGATGTTGGTTAATACTCTCCAGAAACCGTACGGCAATCACTTGCGCTAGCTATGTATCCACTCTGTATCCGATATTCGTAGAGACAGGTTCTGTTGTCAATCAATAATCGCAGTGACGTTTTAGTGCACCTGCCTATTGCAGAACACTAACAAACAAGCTGAGTACAGTGTTTTGCCGGCTGTTTGAGTCTAATTGAGCGGTCGCGATTTAACGACGATATAAACTACAGACGGACACTTACCGTGGCCTCGATCATGTGCAATCCGTTTAGTTTAGCTTTCTGCATACTATATTGACCAGTCATTTCGCAACATTATAACTTGATTAGTGTACGTACGAGTGTATGTGGATCATCCCAACGAATGGCCTGGTACTTTGATGGATCATTAGTTATAACCTTAAGGGCAGCCATTGATATATCATCGCGACAGAATCAACCAATGACGGTCATATCCACGTCATATTTCACACACAGCGCATCTCTCTTTGCCAATCAACTACGAGTCGGTGTGCATGGCGCGAAATGTAATAACCCGACGCAGCATGAAGTAGACTGAAAAAAACTTCTTCTCTGTTGTCGAAATTAAACCTTGCACAATACACAACGTAATATTCATTGGAAGGTAAATGGCACTGAACTTGAACAATGTCAATGTAGTGCATACCATGTAGTCGAAGATACTTCCATATTCAAGTTGCAATTTCCCCTGATAATATGGGTTGACTGTCATGGTTCAACAAATGGAAAACGAATACGCGTGTTTACTGTGAGCATTATCGATCACACATGTCTGATCGATAATGCTCACAGTAAACATACCTTTAAACAAAAACATCGCCAACTGAACAGGAACACGAATATTTACGCTGTACTTAACTAATATGAGCAGATCTGTCTAAATAACTTGATCGTAATCAACGTTTATCCCAGCGCTTAGTGAAGGTTGCCCATGAAGCACAGGGAATGGAAATATAGCCCGGGGTAATTAGGGAACTGATAATGAAGACCGAGAAGGAAGTGGCGAACGCTAGTTGGACATTCGCCAGTCGTTGCTTTTCTTACTGTCAGCTTCTGAAACCATGTCTGTCTTTAACGATCGACAAATCCTAGCAACGGATCACGATGCTGAATAAAACCCAACACTATATACACACATGCCAATTCACATTTTGGGAATCTGCAAACATGCACATTTTATTAGCGGGCATGTGAAGAGAGTAAACAGTTAAAAATATCACAAAATTAGTAAGAAAAATAGTAATAAAGGCTGACGTTTTATAAAAAAAACTTTGTGTCTGATGGTGAATCACCCAGAGCGTGTTTCCATAATCGACCATTACGTAATATATAGAGTGGGATCACTATGCGTTTTTTTCAATGAAATATATCACGTGCTTATGTTAGTCTCGATGCAGTATATGAGTCTCATAAATTGTTTGGTTTTATCTCAAAGAAAGCAATAATCATAATCGTGATGGGAGGAGCGGAGTTATCATTGGCGAAGTGTTGCCCTTTGATATTTATTTGAACCAAATCGTATTGTATTACCTCATCCGAGAACATACACGGCATCTAACGCATGTAGCTTCAAACACTCCCACATGCAGATGTTATAGGGAATATCACCAGACATCTCGGGTACTAGATCTACCATCTATCATCCCGCTCTGTAGTTCTAAGCTGTCAAGTGGAAAACGTTTCTGGTACCATGAATAATTATTGACAGAGTGAAAGTTGCCAGTAGAGAATAATTCTAGTCATGATAGGCAAAGAAGCACTAGCTTAAAACTTGAAACGAATTGGAATGGCAAACATCAAACATTATTTCCCGTACGCATTTTGCTTGAGTTGCATTGGAAATATATTTCTGCAAAGTTGCCTTAACCTCGGTACTTGAGGGAAGCTACCCAAGCATCTCAATCATCCCCATCCATTACCACTGCGTCAGTCATTGTTAAAAATTAAGTAAAATTATTATTTATAACTAGATGGTTTTCTAGCCATCACCAATATACAGAAGCGACGTTATTCATTCATATCCTTTTATATACAGCATCAATATGATTAGCACTATCATGCTATTCCTGTATCGACCTCCAGGATACCTCACGATCCTGTGCCGGCACCCTTGATTTTGTATTCCCCTTAAATCACAAGCAGCCACTTGAATGATGTTTAGTGCGACGCGCTTCTTTAGCTCTTGACAAGCTCGGATATCTAATGACGACATTAAACCATGTTTCCGGCATCACACAATATCTCATTTGGTAAAAAATAGTGTTACAAAAATTGATAGATACGCAATATCGGAAGCTTGGGAGCAAAATGAAAGAACACTAAAATTAAACTTTTATATATAGGCTTAGGTATATAAGGAAATTAGATACATAACGCATATTAAACAACTTACATGGCATATTTCTGTCACATTATTCGCTGACTCAGCAGAGGTGTAGCCACTGTGTGACATGTATTCCATCTGAATCATTGTAGATGTTTGCATTTACATGTTTCTGTGAAGCAGGTCGTCATAGCAACTTCACGAGAGTGTATCCTGTATGATAACGATCATATCGCCTTATATCATATCCTGATGGAACTACTTGCTTTTACGTCAAGAATAATTCACTTATGCGACGATGATGGCAATGCGTCTATCAATTCCATACATAGTAGATCCGTTGGTATATTTATGCATTGATTGCATCAAATTAAGCACATCGACTAATCATATCAAGCCCAATGCTTCAATCAATAATAGTGAATGGGGTAACTGACCGTTTTATCGCCTGATGCAGCGAATCAATCTAATCAAACAAATGGTTTTTTTTCATGCAAACATTATGGTAATCATTTGCTGTGCGATACTGAGTTTGTATGAACGAACGTTAAGAAATTTGACGGGCTGTTAGAATCGACCGACACCATACATACACAACAACTCCTACAGCGTAAATATTGACGCAAGCATCACTTATGGCGGCATGTTAATTTTGGCTATGAGCATTAATAAAGCAGGCTGCCTCTACTGTTATATAACACCGAGTGATATAAAAAAAGGCTTGTGCAGGGTACCATAAGTACTATGGTGCCATAATGTAACCCCAAGAGAAAGCCTTATGTTTTAAATGCTGTCCTCTCACTTCGCAGAAATGCCTGGCGGCCGCGTTCTGATCTGTGTATTTTCAAGACTCCCTTATGGTTCAAAGAAAAACAATGACCAATTACATGAAATGTCACGAAAGCATACACAAGACTGTTTGAGAGCTAACGCATGCACGGTTCGTCGGCGTCCGTCCAAAAGTTCCATTTATCGAATTGGCGCATAAATGTCAAGGTAACATAACAATTATCTAGACGTAGCTTGGTGATAGGCTTAAAGTGGTTACAGACATTAATGAACACATAGCAACACTAATAGGAGAATATGATTACTCTGCCAATTTGCTGTCTTGTGGCAGACATAATCTGAATCTGAATCACAAAATAAATGCTGTTCTAGAAATTAACTTAATCGGTATCCTGCGTTGTCATTCCGATTTGTGATTTGTCAATATGCCATTGTAAAATTTAATCTAGTAAAAACCACTGGTAATCAACGAAGTCAACATCGTTCGATCACTCACGTAAAAAAAGCGCGCCAGAATCGCTTTGTCATTCCGATTTGTGATTTGTCAATATGCCATTGTAAAATTGCATCTTGTAAAAACCACTGGCAATCAACAAAGTTCAGTAACATCGCATGCAATACGCATTAGTTCTGACAGATCACGTTCACCTACAGCACCCTAAATAGTTTATAGGACAGCAAACCGTAGGTAGTCACTTTCCTTTCTAATTTCAATAGAGCGGCAAACAATTGTGCTTCCGGGTTGGTGACTTTTCGAAATATCCAACCAAACATCTTCTTATTCGCTGCATTGCCCGGATCATTTGTATTAATACAAATATGCCATTATGTTCATGAGTCATAGTCTAACGGATGTAATGCGGTCCTCTTCAATTTAATCGACTATTCTTCTAAGCACAATCTCTTCCTTTCGTCGTTAAGTACCCCCATAGGGTTTCATGTAACATGAAACGATCACTCACGTCAATATCTGTGGATGGCGGGAAAAAAAGCAGCATTGCAACAGAATCGCCTTGACAGCAGTCTGAATGGACAGTGCAGTTGATATTGCGACTTGCAGACTGCGTTGCCATTGATGTGAGAGTTAATGTTGCGCCATAAGGTCATTGACCTTGTTTACAATTCGACTTCTTTGGAAGTTCGTTAAATGTAAGGCTTTGGATGAACAGATTGGCAATAAGGCCCAAACAACATTCCGTGAAAACGACCTAATTGTGAAGCTCCTGGAAACAGTCCATGAGTTTGACACTATATGTTCACTATCGGTAGGTTGACCTGGTGAATCTGATATATCATTCAATCCTACTGTAGCCGATTTACAATGATGGTGTGGTCATTGCAACGTAGAGATAAAACACTATGGTTGGCAACAGGGAGTAAATTGCAATATTCTATTTTTGCCGGACTATATTAACAATGATGTGTCTCTGATGGCTTGTCATCGTTCATGATTGCGAGTCCCTTATAACTTATGATTCTCTTCACCATCTCCGAATGTAAGTTATATGTTGCGCCATGAAATACAAACTACCCATTTAATCTGACGGATTTGTTCTTGGGCAGCACATGAAGTATAAATGAGACAGAGATGGTTTATACGTACCATCTGTTACAACGCTGTGGTTTCAGAGAGGTAAACAAGTGACGTAATAGTCAAATGGAAGTATCACGACCGATATATATGCAAATGCGTTGACCGAGTAACATTTATTACCCCGACACCCAAACGCCACGTGTCATCCATTTTGCATCAGCCTTCACGAGCCAAATGGTTGATGGATGGCGCCGGATGACCTCAATAAAGACCGTCAACCAGGAATTCTCCTTCCGTCTGGGTCGAGAGGTGTGTTATTATCAAACGGCACACACTCGAGCAAACACCATACAATGTATGCGTTTATAAAGATGCAGTCATTGAGCGTTGGTTGCTGGCGCAGAACTAAATGACTGCCGTAATCGGTGGGGTTATGTCTATTTGTCGGCAGTTGTCCTGACTCTTCATCGCCTCCATTCGTATCTCTTCCTTCACTGGTCTCTTCCTCTCCTTCATCTGTTCGTACACTCTTCGTCTTTGTTTGAGTCTAACATAGAAAAAGAAAGCAAACGCTCTCTATCTCTCTATCGTTCCTTTGTTCGTTCTTTTTTTTTCTTTTTCTTTCTTTCTTTCTTTCTTTCTTTTTTTTCTTTTTTTCTTTCTTTTCTTTTCTTTCTTTGTTCTTTCTTTCATTCTCTCTCTCTGTCTCTCTGTCAGGAACGAGCCAGTTTGTGGCGTTAATGTGAATCTCAAAACAGTGTACGAATATCTCTGGAATGCAGTAATTGGATCCCGTTTCATTACGAGAGACATTCATGTTCTTTTCGATATCATAGATAGCAATAATGCTGGTCATCCTCATTACGTGGATATTGAATGATTAGGTTTTGACCATTGCTATTCATAATTGCTGAGCTTAGTTATAAACTCTAAAGGTCCAACGATATGGAACCACTGTAATGTGTGCCACCATTGTGCAATTGATGACACACTTAATTGTTAGATTGGCTTTCAGCAATGTTCCATGGACTAGATGCGATGGTAATTGATGCTTGTCAGTTCCTATGAATAATTTCAGCGACATCGTGCATTCGAACAAGTCATTCTAGCGCCATGGGAGCTTTTGTTTTACAACATGTTGACTTCCAGCAATCATAAGCCATTGCTTTTTCAGAAAAGGTTGCGATTATGGAGAATGGTGTTAACAGTGAACTCTGGTCCCGTTTATTCAACAAAACAACTTCTTTACTTCCATCTTCTTGGACGATACTTAATTGTAATTATTTATATCTGCTTATTGTACAAAATATCAATTCCATTACAATTGACATTTCTGAATGATCATGCAATAAGCGAGGAATAGCTGATGTGGACATGTGTGACGTTGAATCAGACAATTTGTTGACACATACAATTCATTACCCCAATATAATCAAATGCAGCTTGAAATACTATATTCTCATTGCAGCATTAACGCGCTTCTACGTCACAGTACTCAGCTGCTGTGGGAACACATTTTTGATTCTATATATCATCCTGTGCCAGATAGCATATTTAATGTCTTATGTCATATAAAAGAATACCGTTCGATGAAATAAAAATTGAAGGAAAAATTCCTTGACTTCACGTCGAACACATAATGGGTACACATAGCCTTGGGTACAAAATTTATGACCTAGCCATCTGGTTAGCAACCGATATTTGGAAACCAAAAGTTTGCAGACTAGTTGCTGCGCGGCACTGTAGTCTCTGAAAATAGATCCATTGTCATGGCTGTTGTCATAAATTACCCTTGCATGCTCGTTTGTCTCATTTGGTCATGGATGGAAAGATATATATTCGGTTATGATGATGTTATCTTTAACCCATCCTCACTCACCTCCTCACTGACCTCGCCTACGGTGACCGGCCCATCCATTTAATTTTCACGGACATAAGTCGTTTGTGTCAAATGATGACGAATACTGAGCTTCAAAATTCATTTTATAATAAAAGGTACTATATCGTGGGACGGACGTTACGAGCCCACAAGTTTAAGAAGTGAGGATTTGATGAAATCTGCATAATGTAACCATAGCGAAAGTATACAGAGTGAGTTAGCTATTTGAATGCGGAATGATTTACATCCACCACTCATGCGGTTCTTGATTTAGACGAGGTGCCGTTTATTGATGAAACGATACAACTAAATGCAAAGATATTTTTCTGTACATCATATATATTCCAGCCTTACTATAATGTTGAAAATGTATCAACTTATTTTTCGGCTCAGTGTAATTCGCTTTACCAAAAACACCGGCATTGTTTAGTTAAGGGTAGTAATGTGAAACAAAATGATCCCTGATTGCCTGACATGGGGCTGGAACCCCTCTTTAATTGGAAGCTCAAACACCTAACCAAACCAATTTACAAATTGATTTGAATTGTCATGCACATCATGAGATTAAATGACGACGTCGATGGCGTTTGAGACAATGATCAGTACAGATGTGTTCCCGATAAATTTTTGCTCAACTGGTCCCAAGGAGACAGAGCGAAAAGCTATAACGTGGCCGTCATAAGATTTGATTTAGGCTTGACTTTTTCATATCTACCGATGAGGAAGATCGATCCAACTTTACTCCTGGTTGTCTTCATCTGTAGCTGCGTCCTTTAGCAAATCGACATAAGGGGTAGCGACATTATTTTAAAGATAAATGGAGCGAACGATTCTTCGTCTGTGCCGGATGTTTCGCACTTTTGAGGCCGATTTTGTTACATCGTTTTGGGCTTTTAATCAAGGAATGATGTTTCTATCTAGTGCAATGTGTTCATATAAACCGACCGTGAGTCTCTTACACACAGCATTTTTAAAACCGGCCTCATTTTAGACTGTTGACATAAGCACCACGATGGCCATTGACACTACTAGCCGCAGTACGCGATATTTCACGTGATACTTGACTGTCAGCTTTAAATAGATTCTATTCTCGATAATGACTGTAAATGGTAATTCCATTTGCAAAGGGGACGACACACACCATCTCTCTTTGGTGTTTATGTGTCTTGAAATGGAAAATGTCACATGACCAAACATCGTTTTCATTCTGATGCCATATTTGCGTCAGAAGGCATTTATCAATCCCAACTACAGTATGTCAAAATGTTTTCATGCGGAAAGAAACCACACAAAGTATAGAAAACAAGGCTGCTCCTGTGTTAATGGGTCATCATTTCATATATCGGGGTGATAGGAATATCATGGTTCCCTCCATCCAACAGTAGTGAATATTAGTGTCAAACGCAAATATCTTTGATTCGACAGTAACAATGCCAGGTACTTCCTGCACTGCGATATTTGGGATTTCTACGATGTAATGTCCCATTTGGAAATAGTGTGAAGGTGAAAACTTCTAGTTTATTTAGAGATAGAAATTGCCAAGCAAGGCAACGATCATCCATAATATTGTTATGTGCAGCGGATCAGTGTTTGGGAATAGATAGGATCTCATTTTTACCCGCCTGCCGATAGTTGTTCATGGCAAATCAGACTTGTTAAAATACATTTAAGACTACCTGATCTAATTACCGAATATATATATATATATATATATATATATATATATATATATATATATATATATATATATATATATATATATATATATATATATATATATATATATATATATATATATATATAATTTTATATATATATATATATATATATATAAATATATATATTAACACATCTGCAACACATAGTTCTAGATTGTTAATGATTCATTATTTCAGCAATTGTACTCAGCAGTCAACTAAGTGTATTACTAAGGTATCGAGTGGCAAAGCTGATGATGTTGAATGTATAGTTAATTGAACATATCTTTCTTCCATGTAAGGCATCAAGGGCAAACATGAAAGAAGCCCAAAAAATTGTTTTTAATTTCAGTCAAGTTGAATTCGCATTGGGATCATATGCTTCATGCAGCTGGTGCTTTCGCTTCTGCAAAGACAATTATTATTTGATCTCATAGTAGTTAGAGCTCATGTTGTTCTCAAGATAATTCTAGATAGCACCAAAGCTTTTGACGGATGCGAATCAGGTTCATTTTAAACTAATTCCATTAATTAATATCACTAGTTTTCTGGTATTCTAAATGACAGAACTAATTAGTGATAAAGTATCGGACATGAACAACTGGTTGATCTGGACCTCAGTCATTCTGGTAAATTCAATGATTCGGTGGTTCATAAGTAATCAAAGTCTTTGATCCAAAACCTGCTTCTCATCGATGTGCCACTCCTTCCTCGCTGTAGCCATGACTACCTTGCACTGTGAATTTGGTGTTTCGGATATTGTGACGAAACATCACATTTCATCTCATGGGCTTAGATGTTATGGGCTAGATTAGTTGTACGATTATATTCAATGTTAGATCTAGGTAAATATTTTATTCTAGTTCACATAAAATCGGATAAATAGTTTGTCCTCTATTTTGATTGAAAATCGCACTAAGTGCCAAGCAATATATTTGTGCTGGATAAGTAGCGTTATACATTACGGATACATTTTGCTTTCCGCATGCTGTGTTATTAACTGTTGAACCTTGGAGGTCTAGGGCTAATGATTCAAATTGATGATGCTCAGCATATTATCATCCCCGGCCAACAAATAGTCGCCGTAGACTGTTCTCTATTCAACGATATTTATTGCTCGCATTAGCTCCATTATTCCCCTCTGCTGCACTTTAGCAATTCAGATTCTAAGTAACATCCTGATGCAGCTGTAGAGAGGATGTGAAGGGATGTTGCTGGGTTATCTCAGATGTACATGCACACTCGCACGCCAGCAATTTCACTAACCACCTATAAGCCGTATAAGTATACATCTGTAAAGCATACTGAATACTCACTGATATATATTGCCACTACAATTAGAAATTATCAAACGATCAAATTCGTAACGTAGGTATTGATCCCCTGGATAAAACGATCATAATATCTTTATATATATTGCTGTATTATATGTAAGCTCATAGCGTAATTGACATCAACCTATAACATATTTGATGCCTCGAGTACTGTTTCGTTACATACGTATCATAATGACGTTACTGCTCAGCAAATGGTTTAATTCGCGAATAGGTAAGATTATGTTCAACGTTTCTTCCGATGTTGATCTACTTTCACAAAGATGGCCATAAATCTACGATGGCATGCACGATCAGAGGCTTGCTGTCCTTTGCCGACTGGCTACAACGCCGTACAGAATGTTAACGCAATTTTGTAATTGTGGTGTCTCACATGTGTAGCAAAACCTATGATATTCCTTTTCACGACCACATGCATGTTAGGCCAGTCCTGTAAAATGTTCCACTGCAGCCAGCTGCTGCATTAATTTCGATTGTTTATCACCGGTAAATTATCGCTATCACTCATTCACGGTGTTGTTTGTCAATTGAATGATGGACGATGCTGCCAGCGAGAGGAAATGCATTTCTTTTTTTGTCCAATAAAGTTATCTAATGATCTAATGTAAAAGAAGTATTCATAAAAGAAAGCAAGATGTATATGTAAGGGATGAGAGATAGTGGTAGTCAGCATCGCGCTGACAATATGATTCTGTACACACAAACTATTCATTGGGAAGGTATTATAGAAAAATGGCTGAATGTTACGCTACCGAGTCAACATGTTTAAATTGAGTTCGAAAATATTTAGCAGTGTTACTAGGAATACACACATAAACTATGAGCACTTTTAAACCAGAAAGGGGAACGGCATAATCGGCATAAGAACATAATATTTTCACTTATAATGCAATTAATCATGCTCCAGTGAGTTCAGCAGGTGCTTTCCCTGTGATGGAATCGGCGATCGAGCACAGCATGGCCTTGGTATGCAACCGTCACAGTAATCTCCCTATAAAAGTGTACTGGACCGACGCCTTAACTCTACCACAGTTGTTTACTGAAACGGTTCATCAACACACGCACATCCGTCAGAAGGTCACATACTGTAAGCTTATCAATCACATGCACTTGACCTTGAAGGTGCATTTCCAAACTAATCGCACTATTCTGAAGCAGTATGAAACGCATTAATTTGCTCTTTGTCGCTGCCATTCATTTCAGTCAACTTGAGAAATCATGCAAGATTGATATAGCAATATGTTTAATGCTTGTCACGGGGTCTCATGAATTGCTGTAGGATTCTGGGAAGGTGCATGCCGTTAACATATGATCAATAACGCAAGGATAAATAATGTAGAGTAATCAATCTGACTTAAATGCAACGCCTATTACAGAAGCAGTTGACAAACGAGTACCAGGAAAGGATTCAACAAGTATATCTCTATGGATCCGCCGACGCATTAGCCTATGGGAGGAGGACAATCAAAACTGCTTGGTACATTCACCTCAACCTCATACACAAGTTTTCAGGACTTGTAATAATTATGTCCAGTGTTCCTTCATCGCATGCATTCACAACTTTATCAAAATACTTGTTAATCTTTTCAGGACGGCTATGTCTTGTTTTGTATTGAATACTGCATGAGAAGATTCTCAGAGACGATTGGTCACCAGTATATGCTACACAAATTTGTGTCATGCTTGATCAATGAAGCGCATCCTGGCCAACGGTACCATACCGTCGCCCCGCTTTTAACTTCGCTGATTATTCGATTTCAAAACACCAGTGTTGACAAACAGTGCGATTTGTGGTTTTGCACTAACTTTTAACTGCTCTAAGACAGACAGTTTGGTAAATATGGTATCACGAGCTTGTTGATTCTGAATGGAGATTGTTGATATGGTTTATCCGCTGAATATTGATAATCCGTACCAGATGTTAATTCGTTTCGTTAACACCTGTCACAGTAGTTGGTGCGACTCGTCTCCATATGACCTTGCTCAGCTCCACTCATCCGCTACAATCTATTATTGAAAGGTCACTTATTAAGAATACTGTGTAGTTATAATTACTGCAACTGCAGCTTCTGCTTGTTCTCTCTTGAGAATGACTGCTCGGAACACGTGAGGGATGACTTAGTCAAAGCAGGTATTGCTAATGTTGATGCATGCCGCTTTATACGTAGCTATTGTTTTGTTTGTAAGCGTCCACACATGTTTGAGTATAAAGGAATTATCCTGGATAAGCTTGTTTTGTTCTTTACCTCGAATTCTACTTGTTCAATTAAACTGGATTGAATCATTCAGCTTAAGCTAAAAACATAAATTTTATCCTTTACTGTTCGTTGGACGCTGTTAATTTAATCCTCTCGCTAGTCAATCATATTTCGCTCAGCCACCATCAAGCTATACCCTTACATATATTTACTGAACGAGGCATCATGTAGCTCTGACGTGAGTGATTGCCAGAACATGAGTGAGTTTATCAGCGCTTCTCGGAAGCTAGCAAACGCAACGGCACCCTACACACGTTCATGACATGATTGAATCGTCGGTTGACTATCTCGCTTACCCTTCTATCCTGTCCATTTGACCTACCCACTAAGCACGTCATCAATAAAATCTCCATGCTCGGATTTGGTTTGATCCAAGTTCTGCAATTATATGAGGTGCGTATTTCTTACCACTAGCAATGTTACCCCGTTTCGTGCAAGCACTCCGCCATTTGTACACTTCATAAATAACAACGCACAACTAATCAATCATCAATTACGGAATGATTAATGTGAGTATCCTGCAAGTACCAAAATCCCAGGAGCATTAATGATATTCCTTCGGAAATTTACAACGCTCGGCACTCACGTCATTTGATATAGCCCTTCTGTGAAAATTAAGTACAAGAAAAATAAGCCTAATCTCGTTGATAGGCATCATGTTGTGAAAATACTGTTCCTATTCATAACTTAGCTTATAGGATATAGTGTTATTGTTGCTGCAATGCAATGCGATTAAACCAGGTTCAAATGATTAAATCACAATTTGTAGCTTGTTTGCTTATAGTATCCTGCAACTGTGATGTACCAAAATCCCAGGAGCACTGCAATTACACAGACTCGATATCAGATATGATTGTTTGGACATATTGTATGATATATCCCGTTCAAAGCAATGCGCAATTCTGCGCTTGGCCGAATCGGATAATATGCATTCTTTGTTTAGTTTGTAGTTCAATCTCCTACCGCCTACAGTAAAGCGGCACTCGAATTAAGTTAACATGAAGTGCTTTTCGAATATGGTCGGTATAAACAGATGGTCTATCATTGTAAGGAAAGTGTCGTATGTCTCACTGAACAACGATCATGGGAGATTGCTTTGTACACATCAACCCAACACACACCAACTACGTACTTTATTTCCATTAGTGGAAGTTTTTTTGCAAACAATTAATACCAGAGTTTAGCATGAAAATGAAACACAAGAACATTGAAGGTCCAACGACTAAATTCCGCAATGAATAACGTACAACTGCTCTGTAACTTGCCTCCTTAATTACGAATGTGATGAAAGAGTATTAATTCAGTTAGGCTCTGTGAATGGTGTAAATTGGCAAAGTGATTTGGTAAGTAGGCTCTTACTTACATATTATTTCAATAACATTAACCTGAACCTTCTATCGCTCTTTACTAAATATTAATCATTTCGAAAGTATTGACATTTTTAACGCAGGTCAGTTACATCTTTTATAGTAATCATTATTAATTAAATTGTTCCCCAAAACACCGCGCGCTTCTGTTGAAGAAGCACTACACTGCATAATGTTAAAAGCAACTGAGCAACTACGAATCAATGTTATGTTGACTCGTTTGTTAGAAAGATGGACCGAGTTTCCTATGATGAACTGTAAAATAACTAACAGCGGAAAGTGGTTCCATATAGCTCCGGTACAGGCTTGCATATATTATCAGTGTGCGTAGTTGACTTTAATGGTGTCCTAACGTATTTTCTATTTATTGACTTAAGGTGTTTTTCATGACAGGGCTACTTCAGTTGTTGGCATTGAAAGAGGAATGGGATAAGGGATAGCCAATGAGACGGAAACACGAATTAACATAGATCGTTATCAATCATCAGTGCCTGTCAGGCTTTGTTACTAGCCATCACGCAGCAGCATCACACAGCCTGTACTGTGAGCGTCACTTTGCGAACATAACCATTTTGCTTGGCGTCTGTGTGTGTGGTACGTACGATTCCAGACCCAATGATGTGCACATTTATGACCAGTAGCAGCGTTTGTTCCATACAACAATGAGAAAACTTCACTTACATCGAGTATGGCAGCAGTAACAAGTGGAAAGCAAAATGAAAGATGTGGCTGTAAAGTCAACGAGAACATGGTCACCTAAGTGTGAGGGTAAGCTGACTGTGGCGCAATAATGGTTATTCACAGCCTCGGAAGTTCGCCATAAAATATGATGCTTTGTCGAGGGCATGCAGTTTGGCTCCAGTCTGGGCCGGCAGAAATGAGGCACGTGAGCTTTGAAAAATATATGCCCCTTTTATAGCTTTTACAGGGCGAATAATATAGCATGACCCTGGGCGAGTCACGCGACAGTCGGTGCTCAGTGGTGCAACGAGGCAAGATTGCATGACACAGGTCTGCGGGCGTTCATGGCCTTTCTGTGAAGCATTGCTGCTTACATGTGAATTATTACCTCACCACAAGGCGATATGTGCTTAACAAAAAATTAAATGCGGATATTTTACTGAATTATACCCAGCAAATCATAAGTATTTGGGAATGAATTCATGATTAGCTTTGCTCGAATATTTTAACCTCTACTATTTGAGCCTTATCATATATGGCAGCCGGACACAAGCAAATACAATTAATAGCAGAATTTTGTTACAACAATGACGTTTTCTTGAGTTAAAACACCGTATCTTCGTGCTTGTTAACGACAGCTGGGTATTCAATCATTCAACATTGCAAAGAAAGAAACATCTTATGCACTTGATTAAAACAGTCTAATACAGTCTGCGATAATGACGATTCTGATTTATGCTCTTGATTTATCAGCATTCTAAAATTAAAGGTTTCTTGATCATTTAAGGTACATAACCAGACAAATATGCTTGCTATAACACAAGGTGCTACCAAAATATCCACTGTCAAGGAAATTTCTGTAAATCGATAGTGTATCGATTAATACATAGGACTTACTCTAAGCTATACATAATGACTGTTCTATGCGCTGGCTTTGGCAGCTCATTGCCGAATAAGTATAAGTTGATGTAGGGTGTAAGTATGATGGAAGGTCAAGACATGTCAATATTAGAAGAGCCTAAAGTAATAATCGTTTCAGTTGCTTTTGCAGCTTTAATATGATAAAGTATGATTGAATACGGATGAATTCCGGGTTGGTTAGGTACAGGGTGTAGCAATGTTTAGTTTTAAAAATCATATTCTAATACACTGCGGGCGTCGTACAATGGATGATTGGTAAGCTTTTGATACACGACACACATATCGCTAATTAGTTAAATATATAACGAATCTTAATTCGTTATGGTGGCTCTCGATGGCAGAACACAATTGCATGTTATTTCCCTGGAGTTACTTGTGGAATCGGTCTATTATATCAACGCATAATTTTTCATAACTGTAAATCAGTCAAGGACTGTAGGTTAGTATCACATTATCTATAATGATTTATGGTGAGTGAAATATGAGCAATACCGCTGGACACAAAAATATGCTTTCAATATTTGAATTCAAATAGATGCTTTGTATTGTCGCTGGGTTATAGTCGTCTGTTCTCATTAATGACTGCGAGGGCAATGATTACGTCTCAGCTGTGAATACTTTGTCGCATAGTGTTAAATAAGATTTGATTATTGCGAATGCAAATGAACACTGCTCCGTTACTGACTTGGATTTACTGTAATAAGGACCAAGGTAGTGTACCATGAATAATAGACTAGGTGGCCTAAGTAATGGCAAGTTCGCTTTATGATGCTTTGCGTGGGGCTCTAAAAGCATTATGCATACAGTTCATTATAAATAACTTCGCTTGAAAACTACGACACATTCTATACTAATACAGTATTAAATCAAATGTGGTTCCATCTTTGTCGTTAATGAATTGACAAAGTTATCAACATTCTGAGATCTATAATGTGTGTGCGGGTTTTAGTGGTTTCGGTTATCAACCGACAGTTAATGTGATTTACGTTTTTGTATTCTGCATTATCTTCAATGCTTACAAGAAATGGGTTTGAACGCTCAAGGAGATTACACAACAATATATTGGTACGGTTATGTAACGTCAGTAGATATCCTTTATGTAGCCCCTGTTTTTTGTGTCATAATAGTATAAAAATATAGAGTGTGAGCCTCCAAGACTTTGTGCGTATTCACACACACTCGAAGATGCCAGAGATGGATATTCAAAGTTATTCAGCCACAAAGAGTGTTATTGGGTAAAATACACGTGTTCACATGACACAATGCCTGTTAATCAGATTAGGTCATTGGTATTTTTAATGGCGCCTTTTGACCCATCAAACTGCTGCAGTCAAGAAAACTAAATTACACAGAATCGATAATCTGGTGTTTTTGTGACACTGCTAATTTGAGATGCAGCTCTTTCATCTATTTGGACATGCATTCAATCAGGTAAACAGTTCTATGCTGTGGTGCATTTTAATGAACTGTTGTGAGTGACGTATTCCGTACAGCCACACTTTCTCTCAGAAAATGAAGTCTCAAACCAGGATCCTTGGTTGTGATGCCCTATCCACCAAGGATGTGTTTGTTCGTGCCTTCTCAAAAATTGCGAGTATCTGTTCCTGTTAAATACTACTTCAATGTCTGAAGATGGATATGATGTCAGAGGATACGGTTTACTATTCTGCAACCATAAGCAGTCATCGTAGATTATTTATTGTGCAGAAAGCTAACACCCTATGTACTGCAATGTATCATCCTTCATTCGTTTTGCTTGTCAGTCTTTCTTGCCATAGCGTTATTGTTTCATATAAGAGAATATCGTGTAAATAACAATGCTGGTCTGGAATCAATATGCTTTCGTCGATTGAGTTTTCCGGTTTTTCCATTTTTTTAGATCCGTCTGTTACAGGTTATCTATATTAATCGTGTATGCTGAGAATAACGATTGCAAAAAGACAGGAACTATTCCGAGAGAAGTGTTCGGGCATTTTATCGAACCCTGCACCCAAAGATATTTACTATGGGCATAAATCTTATAATATTCGTTGTAAGTTGATTTTTATTGCTCTATAAAACCTATGTAATTGCTTTCAGCACCTATACATCATCCTATAATCCCGGCCGCTTCTACCTCTACTTCTACATAATGAAGCTCTGAGGTGAATGGTGGTTAGCGTTGTCATTAGGTTAATGAATTGGTACTACTAAATCTCGTTGGACAGCAGTTTTCGTTAATCACAGCCCATCAACCACAGGAAACCATTATAGGATTATTGGACATCCCAGTTAACGATCTAAGACTACCCAATTTTCTACTGTAAATTTTGAAATAGGAGTGTAGATAGTATTACCGTATCTAGTTAACTCCTGCGTTACTATCTAAGATCTATTTGATCTATGGAAATACATATGATGCTTCTGATAACGAGGTATAAAGGAATAAATAGGAATCGAGTTGATGATGCAAGTCATAAGTATTGTTGATGATTGCTGAATCGTCTTGTTCTAAAGATGGCAATTAAACACTCAGTTGCTGAAAAGATAGCGATAAAAGGAGAGACAACAAAGACGGGTGTGATCAATTATACCGCATAATTTAATTTGTTACTTAAATTGTCGAGTAGTGGTATCACCTGTCTTTTTCGTAGTTGATAATAATTCGCCGTCGGAAAACTCGCGGCAATAACACATAAAAACCACCTTGTTGGCGATATATCCCTCTTTGTTAAAGACACTGAAGCATATATCATTCATGTGAAAAAACTGAAGGATATGTTTTTGGAAAACATGATGTGTGACTGCGATTGATATGCCAATTTTAGCTGAGGTTGAAAAGCCTTGCCACCATCTATGATAAACTATAATTGCAGTTAGCAATGGAGCAACTTTTCCACTTCTCTAGTTAGTAGTCAATCACAAAACAGCACCCGTCATCGATCAAACCATTGAAGCCATTATATCTCCAAGCCCAGGTCGTCGACTTTTGTTGGTTTTCATGTCTTGGAGCGATGCAACACCATAAAACATAACAGAACCAGGATTTTAATAAGGTACCCATTAGAGTTGGTGCTGCCCGGTGCATCCAATACTTATCATGGTTCCCAGCCACTTGCAGAACATCCAGGCGATGGAATCAATGTGGATTATTTGCATAACCATACAATCTGTTCCTAAGAACATGTCTCCAATGCCGGCGTCATTACCAATCGGGCAAGTTATGATCATCCCGTGACCCTACATGTATAATGACAGCATAGGGATGTATCTCTACAATTACTTCAGCCCAAGCCATTAGGATGATTGCCTCTATTTAAATGCATTATACGTGTTGGTGAATCTACATTGGGTGCGTATGGGGCAAACCCGCATGATGTGAAATCTTTGGCAATATTAATACTTTTGCATTCTTTTGTGGCAAACAGGTCTTCATCGGGCAAAGTACATGAGCACATTCATTGCTTGGTGTCGTAACCTTTTTCGAAAGCACTTATAACAATAGGCCATACTGACGACACGATAAGCATAGTTTGCTCCCGCTGATATTCATGTAGAAATAGATTCCAAGAATGTGACGTTTGCAGTTCTCATGAATGCGTGCTTGCTGTTCTGCATGCCTCTGCAGTATTGAGTATAAGGTAACTCGATTTGAGTAGGTAATTCGATCTCAAGAGGCAAGGCACACTAGTACCCTATCAAGATGGGTTACATTATAGGCAACACATCCGTGATAATATATTTCACACACAATTATTTTTTTTGTCAGCAAAGGAAGATCATTTAGTAAAATATCACAAAACATGTACACTCACGGTAATCAGCAAATGTCTCAATGCGTGAATTTATCAACAAGGATGTAGATAGAGACCACATCATTTACTGCGATGTTAACACGATAATGCTAGTGTAGGCCTGTAATCGATCCAATGACCGCTGTTTCAAAAGCTTATAATGCTTACTGCATTCTAAAATTTGACCTTAACAAGATTTATTCTGTGCGACTGGCTAGAGACATAGTACAAGTATGAAGCAATCATACTTCACTAATAAGTATGCGATTCAGGACACCTTACTGTGCAAATACGTGTTGAATCATAAGCATCTTTTTTATACACATCAAATACATAGGAATACGGATCCTTTAACTCAAAAGCGATATCTATATATGGTTAAGAGATAATGCAAGATATTACTGAGCACAGGGTGGTTTGTACATTACAGTAAAGGATCACTAATACCCGTCTCTTGGCACTACATTTATGTAGCTGCCGCCCGCCTATCAGAAACTCAGTCGAAACACAACCTAATTAGTAGTTATAACGAAGAGTATATAGCTACGCTAAGATGGCTCACTTCGGGCGGCTCCGCGGCGATCGCTTCCCTAATTATATGGCGTAAATGTAATCACTCCTCACAACCATTTGTAGATGCTCTATTTACATAAACGCATCACAAAATGAGACCTTCGTACATATATGCTGATTCCCTAGTTGACATTGAATCCACTCTCCGTCAAGATATTTCTGGTAGCATTGGCTAACATGTTGTAATGTCATAAAATATTGTGCCGCAAATGAAGATAATGTCAGAAAGTATTTTCGACAATGGTAATCTTTGCAAATGGTCGGACATTTGCGTGTAGGCAGATCATTTTCAAAAAACAAGATATCTTTACCAACAATAAATTAAGTATGCAGCCACCACGCCGATATGTTAGTTCTGTTGTGAGGAATACGATATGAAGATTCCAATACATCACACGTCATATGCACAGTTTGGCAGATGTTATTATGTATTTTCCCATTCATCATTCATTTTAGCCAAATGCTGCATCCCCACTCACTTTTAATATCAATACCACAGGTCACTTCCAACTCAATGTGATTCCAACCCTTAAAAAGCCCTACGGCATATGTAATTACAGATGAAGGTAATTGTGCATATGAGCTGACAATAAGACCCACTCAAGGTCGTTTGTGCGACCGTGACTCTTGTATATTACCGTGACATAATTTTGGCGGTCATGTGGCTGTGAATTAATGTATCTCTATGGCGCACCCCTGGCGATGTTGTGTTTTCTAAAGCAGACAGTCAGACCAACCTTAAGTAGCTCGTGAGGCCTTGGTATTCGCATGTTCTTGCAAAGACATCGCTAGGCTGCTCAGGAGCTATTTTTGTCGATCTTTCTTTCAGTTCACTGTAATGTGGTTGAACATCGAGGTAATGTGTCTTCATTCCTGTTCTAACCTCTTCATAGCAGTGGATGCTGTTATTGCATTATGCATAATATATTTGTTTCAAAGCACGAGGCGGCATTTACAAGACATCTAATTACATTAGGGCTCCTATTTTTGGGATTCGTTCCCAGTCAATTCAAACGGTTGTAATACAGATCGAGGACATGTTGTACACTCATATATTCGTGCAGACGCCTGTAATTTCTTGTGTGTTTCTTGAGTTGTGTACTATTTTCAGC
>CM067346.1:2111479-2223979 GCA_034190875.2 Urechis unicinctus
TTGAAATAGCAACAGATGGGATTACATCCGGTTAGTCGTTCCCAGTCACACGTTACATGGTCCTCCCTCACCACGCTCATGGTTCACTAATCTTCTTAAACTCCTCTCTTCTTTTCAGAGCAGATGCGTCCAATTAATTTGATGCTGTTTAATATTCATTACAGGTGTGGGAGTTATTAGCCCTTGGCAACCCATGAAGCTCAGGTAAAGGAAATATAGCCTTAAGTCTCAATAATGAGGGAAGTGGCGGACTGTTAATGAAGGCCATGGGGGGAGTGATGTTCCCTCACAAATCATGTGTCAGACGCTGCTTTTCCCACCGTGAGCCTCTTACAGCGCTTTTGTTGGAAAATAACGAAATTGCACCGCAAACCAGTCTAATTACAAAACAAATCCACATTTTATGCATGCGCTTGGAGCAATGTCATGCACACATATATCAGTATTATGCATGGTAGATATGGCAATCACTGTATAGTGAAATACTTGACAAATAACAGTACAACTATTGCATATCTATGAAATACTAGGGGTCGAAGATCAGAAAAAAAGCTAACCATGATATTTTGGTTAATTAGTAAGTGTGGTATTTAATATAAGTTCTTATTATATACAGTTAAACCCTGCGACTACGCGTACCTTCGATTAAATTAGTCATTACCGAATTTTGTTCGCAATGAAATGCGGTCATTTTTGTCAACTGCAATATGTGAGACGTAGGTTTCATCAATTACTAAAAACACCCTCACATGTATTCAAGCGCTGGAAATCGAGCCAACATCACTGGTTCATTTGCACACGTACCAGTATTACAGATGTTAAATCTTACAATCACTGTATAGTGAAATACATATGACGGAAGTGAATTGATAGCGACAGTTTTATTTGCAATTGCATATCTATGCAAAAACTAGGGGTCGAAAAGTAGAAAAAGATAAGCGTGTTATTTTTTCAATTCGCGAGCGCGGTTTGTAATGGAAGCTGTTTTTATTTGCAGCAGAATCCTACAACCACCCGCACCTTCGATGGAAGTTTATAAGTAAGAGAGATTTATGTCATTTACTACAAACGTATTATAATTAGCTGGTATCTGCCAGATTGTAGTTCAACCATATCTCATAAGCCTGGATTCAGGCTATCAAGGCAATCTCACAATTATATTGGCTGTGCTCCCATTATCAACGTTTTTCACATGCTTGTGCATCCGAGCCATTATGGAAGAAATTAATTTACCAACCCGTTCTCAATTAAGAGAACAAGTGCTTGTGCTAGCCTCGCAGTGCAATTATTACATTCGAATTGAGGTAAATCAAGCTATCGTAAACACAGTGTACCTGTATGATGCTTTTTTGCATCACACGGAATTGTAGTTCAAGAGGGGAATATACACGACATCTGTCGCTTGAAACCACAAACGGCCACTTATGTAAACATTGTGGGAGTTTGTACAACATCGCCTTTAGCATGTCATCCCATCTCACATGCTGTTATTGTTTGCTCTCGAGCGGGGATACGTTAGTGGTGCAGAGTCAAGGGACGTTTTTCGGTAGAAAATGTATGCTTTTCACAAAGCAGCCGTGGTTGTTTTATTGCTAATTTATCTGCACATTTACAGCGTTTCTCGATCTGATTCACTACCGATCAATCGCTTCTATTGTATATTATTGTTAATATGTATTGTTCGTCCCGAACTGCCAATTATTCAAGACCCGCAGACGAACTAGGTGCAGTGTTGTGATGATCGTCTCAAATTTGCCGTGGCTTTGATATTTTACAATTATTGTAGTCTTTCTACTTTCCGTATCCGCTTTTCACCAGTCGTATGTTAATATAATATCTCGAATAGTGCCATAACGTGGTGAGTGGTTATTTCTAACGTATGACCTGACGCAATGTCAGATTATTATATATAAACTGGCATGTTACCACCGGAACGTTATCTTGACTGAATCATCCAACGGTAATGTCCGCTGGTTAGGCCGACTAGCAATGACATAACCCAATTAACTTCTGTCTTTGTATGCTGACTCATCTCCTTATAAATATTTACCTGAATAAAACTGTTAGTTTGCATGTCTTCCATCTTATCCGTTTATGGGAAGGACCTAATTTTCGGCCATTCAACGCCCCGAGTCAAATAAACATGACATCAAAAACTGCAGGTAAAATCTCGGGCAGCTCTAATCCATTTATATTTAATTAAAGTTCGAATAACCCACTGTGATAATCAAGTATGTCACCTCGTCTTCCTTCCAGTTATTCATGTTCAGTTCTGATGCCACGCTGCGATTGCTTGACAAGGTGGGGCCTATAATGATGTGCACTGTAATGGCCAAGTAAATATAGTTTCTATAAATGTGTGTTTATAGGTATCTTAATTCTTTCCCTGCAGCTCCACTCTCGTTTTCGATCACATCCTCTCTCCTCACTACCCTGCACGCACACACATAGCGTATTCTGTACGGCAAATGTAATTGTACATCCAAGAGCTTGTTGGTAATTGTGATTTCAAGCCTGACGTTCCACTTAGAAGATGGTTAATAGCACACCACATGGTGTTTGCTCTTGTTAACAATTTTATTGCACACGACGTTTGCCTAAGTGTTCTGCCTAAGATTCGACTGCAGGTTGGCTGACAGTTTGATACGCCACTTCTTCAAAAATAATATTGGGCGTCGATAAGAGGTAGGTTACCAAAAACCAGTCAGTTTTCTGTTAACTTTCTTGTATTTGTGCTGAAATTTGTGCACATGCTGGGTTGACCAACCAGGGCCTTACACGCCCCAACTACGTAGTGTATTTGAGGGGTTCATTCTATTCACCAGTTAACTAGTCACTCCCGATATTTTTTTTGCAATTTAAAGCGGTCATTTTTGTCAGTTGCAATTTGCGATACGTAGGCTTCATCTGGGTGATGGACATTATTAAATAAATAAACCAGCTTAGTTGGTCTATATGATTGGTAGTTCATCTGGCTTTTCCCAGCGACATGGCTCCTAGGGTGTACGTTATCGAAGCTGCGGTATCATCATTTGTCATTCAAATTGCAACTGCAACGTTCATATCCAGGTCAAAGATAAGTCCATGCGTTTGAATGCCTAGGGTCCCGTAGAGGTGGGTATGACAATGACGAATATCATTTGAATTAACGAGACTGGGTCAAATGGCAACACCTCTGCAATTCACAGTAGCCCTTGTCATCATAAAGCTTATTATATAATTGTTGCAACTGAAGAGGAACATTCCATATCATCCCATTGGTGATAGAGTATACATTGCTCCATTCATACTGGATTCGGAATGGTTTCACTTCGTAATGTTAGTCTTCTGCTAAATGCTCCTCTGGATATTGGAATGATGAATGGTGTTTGGCCAGCAATAAACATCAGACGCAAAGCCTGTAGTGATAAGCGTTTTATCGTTTTTACCGGCAACAATAAAACAATTCGAATGCATCGTGCTGTTTAGCAAACTATAAATAAATGTTGGTAATGCCTCAATCCATCTCTCTTCTTTTTCTTCTTATACACACGCGCTCTCTCTGTGTTTCATTTAATAACAACACGCTTAAACCATTTGCGAGATGAGTTCACAACCGTAAATTGGACTGAGTTGCCATCATTTATAGTCTCTTCCGATGGGAAGGAGGATTGAATAATAATCGACAATATATTTAATAATCGACAATATATTTAATCTGCATAGCTATCTCGCGTCTTTACCTGCGTCGCCTTTCCTTCCACAGGTTCTATCCCAAGGTGTGAAAACATGACTGGTTTACCTTGACTCGGATGATCAGGTAAAGTAAAATGCACCCGACCCGGCAGGTCTCAAAAATTAGGCTCGACCTTCGTTCCAGCAGTGTGGGTTTCCCAGCCCGTTCAGGTCCACAGGATTATGCCAATTTCGCCCTGACATTTAAGGGGAGCTGCTCAAGCATCATAATTATCCTCATCAACACCGTCGCTATAACATCTCGTTGTGGGAAAAAAAGTAAAACCCTAATATTACTTTAACCATAACTAGCGGGTTAGCTTGCCATCACCGACGTACAGTAGCCACATCATCCATGTATAACAAACTCTTTTATACAGTATTGATATATTACGCGCTATCCTGTTATTCATGTATAGGCCTTTAGGATACCTCACGCTCCTGTGCCGGCATCCTGGTTTTGTATTCCCCTTAGATCGCAAGCAGCCCGTTAAGCGAGGTTTAGTGCGATGCGCTTCCTTTGCTCTTGACAAGCTCGGATAGCTAATGACGACATCAAACCATGTTTCCGGCATCTACATCATTTTTTGGTAAAAACAGTGAATATTTTACAATGATATATAGACACTACCATTCACGTCAAGAATAATTCACATAGATAGTAGATCCGTTTGGTACATTGATGCATTGAAATTATTAAATTAAGGACACCGACTAGTCATACCAAGGCCAATGCTTCAAACAATAATAGTAAATGGGGTAACTGACCGTTTTATCGCCTGATGAAGCTAACTAAAAAAATCTCTTATTGTTGTTTTTCATGGTTCATGTTAACAATATGGTTATCATATGCTGTGCGATACTGAGTTAGTATGAACGACATACGTTACGAAATATGACTTTCTATTAAAATCGACCGACACCATACATACACAACAACTCCAACCCGCGTCCTGATTTCCAGCATCCTGCAATGTCATTCCGATTTGTGATTTGTCGATATGCCTTTGTTGAAACCTTTCTATTTCCGTGATATTCTTCCATCTCAACACGAACATCCAAAGTCACGAAGTCTGCAATTAATAATCCTATTTACCAATTTCATTGAATGTCTTCTGATGACGATAAGCAACAGATACTTGTCTTCATGGAGATTCTTGATTGGAATATAAGTCACGATACATTTTGATATCGTTGCCAGCCTTATGAGATGTCGCCAATGAGATCCGTGCATGTAACGCATAAAACTACTGTGCTTAAGCCCCATCATGTTTCAAGAGGTTTTGGGCAAGAATATCTTCAGTTCGCACTGTACATGCAGATACTATCCAATAATTACATCTATAGATGACATCAATGTTATACGATGCCCTATACGATGCGGGGGGAAAAGCAGGTTGTGACTTAACTTCCTTGATAGCAGTCACAGTCGAAATTGTGACTCGCAGACTGCCATTCAATTGATAGGAGAGTTAATGGCAAGGTCATTCGACTTGTAATTTGGAAGTTCGTTCAAATTGTATGGCTGTGGCACACAGATTGGTAATAAGGCCCCAAAAACATTCCGTCGAAAACGATCTCGCTGTGAAGCTCACTGGAAACATTCCATGAGTGTGACCCTATATATTTATTATCGGTAGGCTGTCAGATGAATTTGATATAGCGGTGATATTGCGGTGATGGTGAGGTCACTGCAATTTGTAACATAGATACACGATATTGCTGGCAACAGGGGGTAAATTGCAATATATTCTATATTCGCCAGACTATATTCGCACTTAAGCGTGTCTCTTGTGGCTTACCATCGTTCAGCTGTGATAATCAACATTGCGAGTCCCTTATAACACATGCATTTCTTTGCCATCTCCAACAATACATTATATGTTGCGCCATGAAATACAAACTAACCATTCAATCAGACTTCTGGGGCAGTATAAAAGAGAATAGAGATTGTCCGTATTATCTATCGCAACGGCATGGTTTTACTCCACGTGCCTTCCATTTTGCATCAGCCTTTACGAGCCAAATGGTTGATCGATGGCGCCGGTTAAGTCGCACACGGTTTATTGGGTACTTTGGCTACCTACATGAATATTAATATAGCAGCACCTGCCAATAGACACTTCTTACGATGTATCTTGAGCCATGCGAGCTTTTTATGCAGTGTTGTCTTCAATAGCAAACTATCCACATTTGTTTAAGCCTGGAATAAAAGAAAGGTACTTGTCTTCCTACAATTCTTACAGTTATGGTATGCGTTGGAGCTGCCTTACACACAATTGTATCGCTAGAAATGTACTGTGTGATTTGTACTGGACCGGTAGGATTTGCCTACAAAGATTTCTATTGGCCTAAATTCTATTTATTTGGTCGCGGCGAATGTTCATAACCCAAATTTTCATAGTCGTCCTGTTTTTGCTTCCAAGCTTCAGGGTATTCATTTAGTGCATACCCTGAACATTGTAGCATTAACAATTCTGCAACGCCCAACCGAATAAACTGTATAAAACCCAAATGTGGCGAACGCTTCTTACTTGTTAGTCTAAAATATCTTGTCATAAGTAATTACTATATTCCATGAGTGAGGTAGGGTGGGGGAATTGGTGTTATAACCGTAGCTCATAATGCAAAATGCATATCGCCCGTGTGGCCCAAATGAACAATCCGTATATGTATGTGAAGAATAAGCGTATATCAGACGACTCTGATTTGATTGACGTGTTTACCTTTGATTTAAGTCATAAACAACACACTTTTCTTATCTTGGTCAATGTTTGTGACCTGAATTTCCTGCGTTCTGTGTTTTTAACGGGGAATCAGCGATAACCCACGTGGTCCAATCCAAAATAGGCATGCTGCATCACTATGTTAGCTAATGCAAATGGAATTTATGATTTATATATTGTAAATATTAAGACAAACAAAACTAAGGACACGGTCGATATCTCACGTTAATTCTAAATAGCTACTTGTACAGGAATTTTTTGAACAAACTGGGATAAAATTAACAAATGGGCTATTTGATAGCCAGACGATGCATGTCGTCCATATAAGCTATGGCCGATCATTCGGAACAACACGGTGAATTATTTTCGGGATAATATATTCTCCGCATTTGGATGAATTCATATGAGATGTGCGGTCTGACGCACAATTAAGATACATGACTTGGTATAAAAGTTGTGTGCAAGAATACACATGTCATTTGTTTCCGAAATTAACATTACTGATACGAAAAAAAATAAGCCGGACCTCATTTAAGTTTCTCAATATCCATCTCTTTGTCAACATATGCAGAAAACAATCCCTATGGCACCAAGAATACGACAAGTAAATGTGTGCCTTATCACTAACATAACATCTCATATTTATAATCATCAGACTTATTATTGAGCTAGTGATAACAATAATAATCGACGACGATAAGGTTCATGATTTATAGTAGAGTGTTACTACCATGGTGTATATTGTTCCGGATTTTATGGACCATCAACGACGTCCCTTTCCCATTAGCATTGCTCAACAATTAGGATATCAATATAAAGCACAACACCAACATGTTTACCATAACTACGACGAGCCCGTTCTATACACATTCATTCTCTGTAATCGGTTTGCTTCACGTAATTGGTAAAACCTGAAGTTGAATTTGTCTACTTAAGCTAAATCAACATTTAATTTAGCAATGTAAGGGTAGCAATATTCAAATGTACACCATTAATCGCTGTGGTTGTTGATTGGGATTAATGCCATTTTACCGATCAACCGCGTAAAAGTACCTTGCACTGCCGATCCACAGAAACAAAATACACGAAGTGACATGATATAACTGGTCATAAAGGCGGTAAACATTAAAGTTAATGATGTGTCCATAAATGGTCCCAGGGACCTAAACATTTGCATGTTATTTCTCTACACGTCTAGTTTCCTGACAGAAATCAATCCATCATTCATTTACAAGGCATTTGGCTGGTTACAATGATATGACTGACCAATCCCCCTTACCCAGCGAGCTCTTCCCTGGCTCTGCAGCTGGGATGTCTCTCTTTCTAGCTTTAGTTATTAACGGCCATCGTTGTCCTAATTATTCGTGATTGTTATATGCCGCTCTGAATTGCGTTTGTGAGGAGATATGTCCTCGTGTGGAGCAAATTGCCAATTTAGCGACTGTGTGAGTAAGAGGTTATTTATCAGTGACACTGATGTGATCGAATCTGGAACCAGGTGGCCAATATGCACTGATTTCGTTTCCTAGTGGATGAGTAAAACCAGATTATACTGAATTGAGGTATTTTTCATTCTTTGCACTATGATAAAAGTTGGTGAGTACATACATGATAGGGATGAATGGTCGGTCAAATCAATGGAGATAGGCCCCACTGCCTGGCCCAAGCAATAACTAACAGCGAAATAAGCCTACTTATATTAGGCACCTGGTGTGGTAAAGAATTTTATCATTCGTCTTGTTACCATGAGATCGTATGGAAGCACGTATTTAACCGTCTTCCGTCGGTCTGACTCTCCATCGCCTTCACCCGTATCTCTTCCTTCACTGGTCCTACTTGTGTTCGTACTCTCTTCCTCTTTGTATGAGTCGTACATAGAAAAAGAAAGCAAACGCTCTCTATCTCTCTCTCTCTTTCCTTTGTTTGTTCTTTCTTTCGTTGTTCTTTCTCTCTCTCTCTTTCTCTCTCTGTTTCTCTTTCTCTATCTTTCACTCCCTATTTCTCTCTCCTTCAATCGTTAACACACGCATAGGAGCGAGCCAGTTTGGCGTTAATGTGAATCCCAAAACAGTGTAAGAAAATCACTCGAGTGCAGTAATTGTATCCCGTTTCATTACGAGAGCCATTCATGTTCTTTTCGATGTCATAGATAGCAATAATGCTGGTCATCCGCATTACGTGGATACTCAATAGTTAGGTTCGGACCATGCTTTTTCATGATTGCTGAGCTGAGTAATAAACTCTCATTATGTGCATTGTGACATGAGATTTCGTTTGCGATGACCATCGCATCTTACTTGAAATATATTTCAAATACGTGTTTAATCATAAGTCAAATGGTATTCCAATTAAGTATTTCCAATGTTATCACCAGGTTTAAGGTCCAATGATATGGGTAATGTGAACCACCGTGAAGTATGCCACTATCGTACAATTGATGACACATTTAATTGTTAGATTAGGGTTTTAGCAATTCTCCATGGACTACATTCAACAGCAATTTATGCTTGTCATTTCCTGTAAATAATTTCAGCTGCAGCGTGCAATGGAGCAAGTAATGCTAGCTCCGTGTGAGATTTTCTTAAATGTTTTGCGACAAATATTAAATGTTAACTTCCAGTAACCATAAGTCATTGCATTTTCAGACAAGGTTGCGATTATGGAGAATGATGGTTACGGGAACTCTGGTCCCATTTATTCAACAAAACAACTTCTTTCCATCCATCTTCTGAGACAATACCTAATTGCAATTATTCTGAAACAGCCCGTACAAAATAGCAATTCCATTACAATTGACATTATCAAATCACTTATTAGTTCCCTTGGAATTGCAAGAAGCCAGGAATATATGACAACCTTTAAGGATGTGGACAGACGTGGCGTTAAAAAAGACAATTGGTTGTGCCGTACAGTTCGTGACCCCAATATGATCAAATGTAGCTTGGAAAACTGGGTTCACATTGCGGAATGACTTTAAGCCCTTCCACGCCAAAGCATCCAGCTACGGGAACACGTTCGGTTCCATACAGCATCCCGTGCCTGAAAGAATATTTAATGTCTTATATTATATGAATAAATACTGTCCGATCAAATAATATTTGATGGGTAAATTCCTTTATTACCAATCTCAGGACTGCACGTCGGACACTAATTTGGTACACCTAGCCTTGAGTACCAAATTAATGACCTAGCCAGCTGCTTAGTAACCGCTCCTCGGAAACCAATTTTCAGACGCGGCACTGTAGTCTCTGTAGAAAGATCAACTGCCATTGCTGTTGACGTAAATTGCTAGTGCGTACTCGTTGGTCCCATTTTGTCAACGATAGAACAATTTATACTCGGTTATGATGATGCTATCTGTGACCCTTCCTTACACGGTGACCGGCCCATCCTTTTCAATCTATTTTAGGCTGCGTTACAAGTGTCGCTGTCAGGTGATGACGTATACTGTGCTCCAAATGTCATTTAGTAATAAAGGGTACTACATGGTGGGACGGAAGTTACCAGCCCGCAAGTTTAAGAAGTGAGGATAAAATGAAATCTGCATAATGTAACCATAGCGAAAGTTGACCCAGTGAGTTAGTAATTGGTTGATTTACAGCCATCATTCATGCGATTCGTGGTAAACGAGGTGCCGTTTATCGATGAAACATTACTAGTAAATGCAAATATATTTTAATGTACATCATATGTGTTATAGCCTTGCAATAATGTTGAAAATTGATCGGTATATCTATTGGCTAAGTATAATTCCCTAAATAAAAACATCTTGACTTTATTTAGTTGCTGCGTTAAGCGTCGTAATGTGAAACAAAATGATCCCTGATTGCCTTACATGGGGTAAGAACCCCTCTTTGATTGGAACTCAAACACCAAACCAAACCAAATCCCAAATTCATTTGAATAGTCTTGCTCATTATGCGATCAAATGACGAGGTAGATGGCGTTTCAGAAGAAGATTTGTACAGATGCGTTCTAAATTCATTTTTGCTGCACTGGTCCCAATGAGACCGAGCGAGAAGCTACAACGTCGCCGTTATAAGATTTGATTTAGACTTGAGTTTTTCATATCGACGGATGAGTAAAATCGATCAGAATTTACTCCTGAATGTTTGCATCGGGGTAGCTGTGGCTAATAGCATCCTGTAACTGTAGGACCTTTTGTATAATATACTCTGCATTTCTCCTTTATAAGAAATGTATGATAGCGCCATCCATAACGGAACAATAGTATAGTTGTTCTCCTATGGTTTTGTACAATATCTCTATAAGTTAGACTAAAGTGATCAGGAGCATCATTCAATGTTTGTTTAGGCGCCATGCATCTGGTTCAGAGAACTTTTTACCGAAGTTCTATTAATATTAGCGGTACCTGCCTCGTATTCATTATATGTTTATTTCTTATAACCGATCGAACAAACATTCAAAATAATCGCAAAATCAACCAAAGGGGTAATGACATTTCTTAAAGGAAAATGGAGCAAACAATTCTTCGTCTGTGTCGGATGTTTCGCACTGTTGAGCCCGATTTTTGTTGTAGAGTACACGGGTTGTCTCTCTTGGTCACGTGTCAAGTTACGTCGTTTTTGGTTTTTCAATCGTTGAATTGTGTTAATATCGTGTGAAATGTATTCAAACATACAAAGCATGAGTCTCTTACATACATCAGCATTAAAGCCGGCCTCATTTGAGACTCGACGTAAGAACCCCGGTAGCCATTGACACTAATAGCCACAGAACACGAAATGTCACGCGATACTTGATTGCCAGCATTAAATAGATTCTACATCAGTGTCTGTGTTTCCACTTTCAATAATGACTGTAAATGGTAATTCCACTTGCGAAAGGGGATGAGACACACCCGCTCTCTATGGTGCTTATGTGTCTTGAAATGGACAACTGTCACATAGCCAACTATTGTTTTCATTCTGACGCCGTATTCCCGTCTGAAGGCATTTGTTAATCCAAACTGCAGTATATCAAAATGTTTCCATGCGCAAAGCAACCACACAATGTATACCAAATAAGATAACAAGGCTGCTCCTATGTCAATGGGTCATCATTTCATTTATCGCGGTGATGGATATATCATGGTTCCTTCTATTCAACAGTAGTGAATATTAGTATCAAGCACACAGATCTTTGATTCGACAGTAACAAATCCATGTGCTTCCTACACTGCAATAGTTGGGATTTCTGCGATGTAATGTCCAACTTAGCAATAGCTTGGCGAAAGCTACACGCAGAAATAAATAATTCTGCCCGCAAGCAACGTATCAGTGCATTAACAAGGCACTTGGCTGATGGCACCGATGTTATTGAACCTCGTGACCTAGGACCAGGCGCTGCTTGTCTGTGTCTCGATTGTTCCCTCTTCTAGTTTATTAGATATGTATATTACCAAGAAAGGCAACGATCATCAAAACTATTGTTATGTGCAGCGGATCAATGTTTGGGAATAGATTTAACCCATTTACGGATATTTCCTCATGGTAAATCAAACTTGTTGAAATTCATTTTAGACTACCTGATCTAATTACCGAATTCATATATTCACACATCCGCTACACAGTACTAGATTTCTAACGCTGATGTTATTGAATTTTGACGGATGTGAATTAGGTTTATTTTGAAATCAATTCCATGTATTCATATCACTAGTTTTCTGCTATTCGACATTCTAACTGACAGAACAAAGCAGTGATAAAGTATAGGAAATAAGCAACTGGTTGATCCGGACCTCAGTCATTCCGGTAAATTCAATGATTCGGTGGTTCATAATGTATTAAAGTCTGCAAAACCAAAATTTTAACCTGCTTCTCATCGGTGTGCCACTCCTTCCTCGCTGTAGCCATGACAACCTACCACTGTTATGTTGGTGTTTCGGATATTGTGACGAAACATTGCATTTCATTTTATGCAGATTATATCATATGGGCTAGATTAGTTGTACGATTAAATGCAATGTCAGATCAAGGTAAATATTTTATTCTGGTTCACGTAAAATCGAAGAAATAGTTTGTCCTCTATTTTGATTGAAAATCGCACTAAGTGCCAAGCAATATATTTGTGGTGGATAAGTAGTGTTATACATTACGGATACATTATGCTTTCCGCATGCTGTGTTATTAACTGTTGAACCTTGGAAGTCTAGGGCTAATGATTCAAATTGATGATGGTCAGCATATTATCATCCCCGGCCAACAAAACGTCGCCGTAAGACTGTTCTATATTCAATGATATTTATGTCTCGCATTAGCTCCTTCCTTCCCTACTGTTGTCATTCAGAATCTAAGCAACATCCTGATGCAGCTGTAGAGAGGATGTGAATGGATATTGCTGGGTTATCTCAGATGTACATACACACTCGCACACAAACAATCTCACTAACCACCTTTAGCTAGAGGTAGTCAGCATCATAACGACAATATGATTCCGTGCATATAGACTGTACATTAGAAAGGTATTATAGCAAAATGGATCGATGTTGCACTATTGAGTCAACATGTTCGAAAATATTGGGCAGAGCTACTGGGAATACACTCATACGCCAGAAAAGGTGGACACGGCATACCAACATCATTTAATATTCACTTATAATGCAATTAATCATATACCAGTGAGATTAGCAGATGCTTTGCCTATGATGGAATCGGTGATCGAGCAAAGCATGGCCTTGGTATGCAACCGTCCCAGTAATCTCCCTATAATAGAGTACTAGACCGACGCCACAACTCTACTACAGTTGCTTACTGAAACGATTCAGAAGGTCCCATACTATAAGCTTATCAATCACATGCACTTGACTTTGAAGGTGCATTTCCTAACTAATCGTACTAGTATGAAACGCATTTTTTGCTCTTTGTCGCCGCCATCCATTTCAGTCTGTATGGGAAATCATGCATAATAGATAAGGCAATTTGTCTAAACCTAGTTGTCACGGGGTCTCCTGAATGCTTTAGTAAAAGGAAGTTGCTACAGGATTCTTGGAAGGTGAATAACGTTAACATATGATCTATAACGCAAGGATAATTAATGTGGAGTAATCAATCTGACATAAATGTAGCTTGCTGATTCTGACTGGAGAGTGTTTATATAGTTTACCGGCTGAATATCGATTAACCGCATCACGTTATACATCGCCTCCAGATTTAATTACGTTCATAGATGGCTTTGGCTCTTCACGGCGTTAGTGGATTTTACATGTAACCATTGTCCTTGCCTAGCAAACTGCGAATTAAAACCGTTCGATTAGCATGTCATTAGCTGCTATGATATCTTTATAATGAGGATGTTACAGCAAGGGCGTTAGAGGAAGAGAATATATATAAACATATATGTTTATATATATATATAAATATATATACATATGTATATATACATATATATATATATATATATATATATGTATATATATACATGTATATAAATATATTTATGTATATATGTATATATGTATGTATATATATACATATATTTATATATATATATATATTTATATATATGAATATTGATATATATATATATGTATATATATATATATATATATATATATTTATATGTATATATATAGATATATATGGACCACACATATATTTAAGGCAGTGTTTGCATCAATAAAGTTCTGACAATAAAGAAGGTAAATAATACGGTACAAAAGTTACCCAAGGGATAACTGGCTTGTGGCAGCCTATCGGCCAAAGCGGCGTTGCGTTTTGATCTTTCGATGTCGGCTCGTTTGTGAAGCAGAATTTTGTGGCCAATGATTTAGAACATTACGACAGAATAGGGAATTTTGAAGGCTGGTATGTTTACCTGACAAGGACTGCATGTCCGATTACGGTGTTTTGCCGCCATATCGTGCAATTCTATCTCTAGAAAGCCGCTAGCAGTGTCAGTTTCCCTGTCATGTATAAGGGCGGCATATTTGATTTTATGAGTTTATCTGCAAGCCATTGTATGTTTGATCTGCACGACTTATGCCAAAACTAAAGTACGTTCTTGAAGGAAAAATCATAAGAATCACATTAGTTTTTTAAACTGATCACGCCATGCTCCGATATACAGGTGTGTATGTTTGCTATATTGCGTTGTTGATGTTGTCGACTTACCAATAGCGTTTTAATGTCAGAAATACGTGTTGTCATTCACAAGTGTAATAGTGAGCACCATGATGCCATTTGTTCAAGTAAATTGTTTGCAATTGTGTGACATTTAAATGATACAGTGGTGATAATATATTATCTGTTAAATCCTAAATTATTCAAACTACTGGAATGAATGCCATTCTTTAGCTTGCCTTTCGTCTCGTTACCGGACACATCTTATAACTACACTCCATGGTGAACTCAACAATGCGTAGTGTACGCCTCTTTATCTAGTATGATAGATGCTTTCATACAGTGTGCATGTTTTCCCTTAATTATGCGTTTGGCAATAAGAGTGGACCACGCACTGCCGCAGGGTGGTAAATGTGGATAACATGAGCCTCGAGTTGAAGTGATGAATTATATCAGAGAGTCAGACAATACTGTGGTGATATGGAGAAGTGTCATTCGGTTATGCGAACGTCTTTTACTATTCCAAGGCGTTTTACGTTCTGGTTATAGCGAGTCGTTTGGCTAACACAAATTATATTCATTGAGGCATAGACACTTCAACGCATTGTGATTGATGTGTTGGGATAGCGTTTGATCATTTTACATGGTAACGTTGTTAAAGATTCCGACTCAACATTCGATATTTTGATCATAGTGAGTATTTCATCGCAAAACTGAACTGTGTTATTCATGGTAGGATTCTGTCGCGTACACAGCGAGCGAGGAGAAATGTAGACAAATAACATATTTTAAGCAGAACCTTCTCAGTCGCTTAGTGTCCATCGTGTCGCATGAGGCTGTTTTAAAGCGAGAGGCAAGAATGGACTGCCACGTGTTGTGGATTGATTTTGAGCAACAAAGTTAATTTGTCTTGAGTGGGTTCCTCGGTCTAACTCGGTCACAGCCAAAAACAAGGAGTAAATGCGATTGCCTTCTATGAACTAAGGACTATCGGTATTTGAGTTAATCAGCTCAGCCAGCTTGCTACCTGGCAGCAATAGTACAAACAAAATTAATTTAGATATACAAAATTGCGAAATAGGACTGAATTCTCCGTGATCGTCATTGAAACATTGAATGTTATTTCTAAGGGGCAGGGGGTTGGCGGGCGAGGGGTAAGGGTTTAGTGTCATATTATCAAAACTTGGGAATGCATTGGATATAGCTGACGGAGATAATGGAAATACTATATATCGTCATCGGTTATATTTACAGCTTCTGCAAAAGGGCATACATAGACGATGAGCCCCAGCGAGTGCAAGCAGTCCGTGTACAGATCACATTATTAGACTTTATATGACTGCTGAGAGCAAAGTATGGCGTCCTGGTTAACTGATGTTGCTGTGGTACTTTTTTGATGGCAACAGAGGTAAACTCGATTCCATCAATACTTGATATGTGATATTCAAAAACCCATATAGCCGGTCCAGCTCTGTTGACAATCTCTCAAATTGAAAGAATAAGCTGTCGTAGAAAAACATTTGTTGCCTCGGGCCCAGTCATTCCACAGCAGAAGACCACAATCAAATACACTGAAGTACTATGCCATGCTTCTGTCACAATCACACCCCTTGGCGATATCTGTTGTGAATAATTTGGCGCTTTGCATTCATTCAGAGCTAGGACATTTCTAATTCACAGCAATGCGTAGTTTATCTGCAAGCCATTGTATATTTGCGCATGAGTGAATCAGATAATAGGTGTATTTTGCTTAGTTGGCAACAGCCTTGGGACGAGGTGTAATGTAAAGCGAAAAATACCTTTGTAATTGTTTGTAAATCTGTTATTTGATTGATTGTTTATGTCTGATATCACAAAATAGACGTAATCAAAGGAGTGACCCTGCTTCACTCATGCCGCAGGCGTTTGAAGTGTGCGTGAGCACGCTACATATATCCAATGCATTGTTTAATCTGACTGAATGGGTGCAAGCCTAACATGACAAAATAGCACTAGATGCATTGATCCACAATATACAATAAAGGGGCATACACGTCCAACATCACGGAACAATACAATACATCGTCAGAAGCAAGATTTGTAGCATTGCGCTGAGCTGTACGATTGCAAGACTGCATGGATGCTCAACGGCGTATCATTGGAGATCTAGTAAATCTGATGTGGTAGTGTATACTATCTCTCTTCCTTGTCAGCACTATAATGACATTGCTTGTTTATACTAAGCATCCAAACGATTCACAATGCGCATGACGTTTATGATGGTGTGATAACGTATCTTTCCCAGAACCACCACATAGCAGGCTAATTGGAATGGTTATATATGCTGCAAACACTACCACAACACAGGAGCACGACATGTCCATATTACCAAGAACTGGTGCATTAATTCGTGAAATCCTATCATGCTATATACGATCTCTGTCGCTAATGGATTGATGTGCAACTGTCAATATAAAGCCAAAACATGGACTGTTGCGTGTCGCAACGTTAAAGTTGTGGTTGGTGGAAAGTCGCCCCCTCCCCCTTATTGCGGGACAAACCTATGGCCCCAACACAACCATACGCGTATAGCTACACACCTACGTATCGAGGTAGTCATATTTACGTCGACGGTTAATGGCGCAAATACTGTAGCAAATATGCTATAAGTGATTATAAACGAATGCATGTGGTTGCGAGCTAAAACAAATACGAAATTAAAAATCGTATCGCAGGTTTTAATATAGTTTTTAGGAGGCTGTTCTTGGGCTTTTCAATATCACGATATTTTCCAACGCGCATTGCATTGTCAAAGCAGCGAGCAGAAGTTTCGCAGTTACACTCACCTCCGACCGACATCTGACTATTAGCTTGCCAGACATGAACCTATGACATAAGCATATATAAAATCTACCCATCGCCTTCGAGTGGCTTGTCGACAACACATCATGCGCTAGTTTTCATTTGTATTACATTTGTATGCGGTGGCAGATATGCAAACAAATCACACGAAGGCAGAAAATTACACCAACCCCCAATGCAGTATATACCTACATGCAGTCGATATGGGGTCTAGCCCTGGAATGGTATGGCTATTTTGAGATGAAGGCAAACCCCAAGGCCACCATCAGTATTTTCAAATTGACATAGCTGAAGTCGTTAGTTGACCGTAACCTAAGGATTACTGTCGTGTCCGATTCTGTTTGTGCCCATGTTTTCCATCACGCTGCCGTGTGTGTGACATTTGGAGCAATTTGTCTTTATTTCCTACTCCACCCCTTCCCATTTCAGTCGACGAAATTTTGTTTATGAATGAGACATGCTATTTGATTTTAGGAGCGATGCCAGGGGTGATGTACAATATCATTTATATATTTTTGTGTTAACGGAACAGTTGCTCGCGGCAGCCTTTAAGCGTTTTTTATGGACGTCATGCGTGTTCTTATCCATAGTGATCCTTCATCGCCACACATAGTAATGAAATATTTTTTACACGATTATTATTTTTTTAAGTTAAGGCTCTCTCAATTGCGGAAGGAGACAAAATTTTTGATAATTATGTGTTGGCACCACCATTCTGCAATGAAATCAACGCAGATTAATTTGCAAATAATGCGGACACTCTCTGGACCTGAACCTTCATAACATTAATTGTTAATGGTTTAGCTTCAAATAAAGAATTTACTTTTTCAACCGAAAAAAACCCCCATAAGATAAGGCAACAATCGACAGGATATTGTACGAATCAGGCGACAATACCAAGGGATCGAGCAACCTGTGATGTACACAAAAATACACACAAGGGGAAATGTTCCACAAATCATTATCTGACCGCAAATGGCTTGAATGGCAATCTGATGTATTTTTATGGGTTTCCCTGTAGCCTTTCCCTTTACCGAGCTACCGGTGTTGTCGTGGAAAACGAATATGCGAGGAAAGTCGAAATGGGGGAAAATCCAATTACCATAGCTTATAATTAATCGTCAGTGCCTGTCATGTTCTGTTAGTGCAACCAAAACTTCACAGTCTCTACCAGCTTCTGACTGTCACTAATGACGTCTGTGTGTAATACAGAATTACAGATTCAATGACGTGCACACAGATGACAAGTTGCGGTAACTGTTCTATACAGCTCTAGCAAAGCCATATTATTGCCCAGTGCAATATGGCTGGAGTTACAAACAAGATTTGCGATGAAGGATGTTGCAGCAACTCATGGCCAGCCAGGTGTAGTGTAAAGCTGACTGATACATTTTAATAACATTTCGCGGCCTCAGAGGCTCACACAAAGATATGATGCTCTGCAGCGCTCATAAAGTTTTGATTCTGCAAGAGGTGGCAGAAATGAGTCCATCGATTTTTGAGATAACAATACTCTGTTCGTTACAATTTATCATAGCATGACTCCCTGTGAGACAAGCAACATTCGATACACCATGATATAAGAAGAGATGATTTCAGGCCGCAGGTAGCCAGCGGCCATTTGAATGAACCCTCAGTGATTTTACTGCATGTGCAATGCATTTTAACCGCACAAGATGTCTTCAAAGCGGCATAGGCTATTTTACTTTAAATGATGCTTTCTCATGCCGACTGATTTGTCATCACAGTTTTTTGTTATCATGTAAGAATGTTTTTGTCATATGTTACATTACACCCGACAATGACAGTGAATAACTAAAGTTAATCATCCTTTGAATGGTTGTAAATATGCATGGCTATCAACTGTTTTAGGATAATTGCAATGCACTGTCGAAAAAGAATACGATAAAGGTGTTTTTTGTAAACGCCTGGAGTTGTTCGGTTTTAGGTGATAAGAACTGGGGCCGTATATCCTTGATAACACCTCGTGCTGTCTAAGTCTAATATCATTTATGACAGCTGACAAATATACATTGTTCAAACTCAAGCGGATTACATTTCACTGTCACATTTTGTAGTATCCAGTCCAGCAACACCGCCATAGAAAACAATGGAAGCGTGTTCTGCATGGATGACTGCATAAACAACATTATCTACAATAGACAAACAAGAGCGAGAAATAAATGCATACTTTCTGTTAATAGAAAACATAAATTTCGAGTAAAAGATATTTATCCATTGAGTTGTAGAGCTAAAACAACCAGCCAGTCCCGCTATATGGGGGATGTTATATACCAAGGGGTAGAATGTCCCACTTGAGTACAATTCATTATCTATTGCAGATCAAGTTTAATCTGAAAGCAGAAGATGGTGTTTTCTTGATTTCATTTATTATGATTTCAGACAATAATTGACGGATTTTTATTCATGTACACTGTGCGATTGCCATGCACACCAATTGCAATCCTAGCGTCTGTCAAAGTTTTCTGTCAAAGTATCTGGTGTCTGGCAGGCCGTGTTTAATTATATAAGCAAATACCTAACGTGTCATATATTGAATAGTAGTTTTTGCTTGGAATATCTTTGCATTTGTATGCATAATTCCGGCAACATTGAACTTGATGTGCTCTTTCGCGTACTTTGATAATTTCGTGTACTGCAATAATAAGTGCAGTTCTGCATTTGTGCAGATGATATTAACTTCCGCATTATATAAAATGCGGGAGATAATATAAAGGCTAATGGTTACCATCTACAGTTATCTAGGCAACAATGAAGGGGTGATTCCCTAGCATGGAACGTTGAGGCGGACAATGCACGACTTCAATGCAGAATCACCTTATAGCTGTCAATTACCTATAAGACTATATTTGGGGCTGGTAGCGCTAACAGTCCTATATAACATGAAACGATTTGGTCGAAACCATGCTAGTTAAGGCAGTTTGTAGAATAGTTAATTTAGTTAGACAATAATACAGTCGCAGTTGGGTTAGCGATCATCTTGGGGCACCACATCTACACACCACATGATGTCAACCAATAGCGTAGTCGTTGCCATCACGAGTGGTAGAGGAGGGGACACCACTAAGTCTACAACACCACATGATGTACATTGAAATCCCCTTATCCATCTAAGATCAATTGTTTCACTCGATTGCACAAATATACACACCATTCAATTAAGTTGAATTAATAGATGGCTTCTGAGAATCGCTTCCATCAGAGGGGACACAATACAACTCTTCGAAGTGAGTGTTTGATGTGTGGGACGTGAGTTCTGTTATAAGATAAACGAAGATTAAACAACTAAACCTCGTTCATATCAAACCTCTAATGTATAAATCGACACAGCAGCACTAATAGAATAATAAATGGTAAAGTTGCCTCTATATCTTACATTGAATAGGATATTGGGGCATAGATTTTATTAACATTACATATTTGATTCGTGCGTAAGTGACTATCTTGTTCAATGTGAATGGAAATACATAAGCTTGTCGTTACACAATGTATATATGAACGAACAAGACGTGAGGTCATTATGCATGTCGGGTATATTGTCGAACGTAATCGTCTTATTGCATTACCAGATGAACATATCGCCTGTAGTTTGTAGTAACTATTAACAAATAGGCGGTAAATAAGTTAGTTGGGACAAAACCTAATAATCGTGGTAAACGCAAGATGCTTCGCCAGTAATACTGAGCCGAAGAATCATAATGTATTTCAACTGAAATTGTTGTTTGATTTGTATGTGCAATTGCATATAATTTCTGTTATTATGAACAATGATAATAGACCATTCCGATTTCATCGTTTAAGGTAATATTTATTCTCTAGGTGTTGGCCACTGAGAGAGAACTTGTGCAACGAATTTGGTACGTTTCATAATAAAGTAATACTAACAGGCAGGGTACAATTAGCTATTGCATTAATTCCGACTGAAGCAGCGACGTTGAAATTAACATTGGTTGTGCAGATTGATAATGCACCAATTTCTCGCCTGTATTAAGTTATATAGCACAAAACATCAACCACAAGCATACTGTAAGAGCACTGACAAATTCGCAACTATTTGCCACATTGTAATTGATCGGATATAAACATTGTATGCACATGTGATGCAAAAGAAAAACATGTTTATGGTGTTCACTATTCTATTCGCAACCATTGTGCAGTGTTTTCATGTAAGCATAATTTTAGAAGGTCAGATTTCATGGCGGAATAATGGTCTAATGCGTGAAATCAAATTAGTTTCACATGCATATAATTGGCTTCTCAAGTAGATAGGTCATATGATTCGAACTTTTGTTCAATGTGAATGGGGTTCATGTATTTACAGGCAAAGTCACAAGATCAGAGATACGGCTTCAAGTTTGAGAAAAAAGTGAACGTTGACAAGGTTCAGAGAAAACGTCCATGTTATAAGATAATGTAATTAGACCATCCAAACAAACATGGCCAGAATGGTTTCTGCTGAACACTTTCGATGAAATATCAAATAGGTTTTAGGTACTCATATGTTAACCATATTGAATCAGGGCAATCGTACATCCTACAGAGGCTCTTCTCAAGCGATCAACCCCGCATCAATATATTCACAATGGAACTGAATCTTCGGCATGTGACCTAGAGCAATATGCTGTTTTATCTCATCAGTTAGAAATAGCAACAAGGCTTCAAGGGCGTACCCATTTAGTTTTCTGAGAAAATATTAACCCATGACGTCTTCTTCGCTGTCAATGTTTTTATAATCTATATGCCGATCTACTGCATCACGTTCATAGATGGCGTTCCCGCCGCATTAGTAGTCTAGTAATATCCTACAGAATAACATTACGCCTTTGGAAAATGCGAACAGTACAGTATGTTCTAGTTCCTTGGGGCTTCAATGGTATTGACCAACAATAGATCATAAGTTCCTTCAATATTGAGTAATTCGTTCAATAAAAAATATACCGTAGACGAAAGCTTTGTGGCCACACTATGTATTATCATAGCTGCATATAAGTTGTTTGATGGGATATAGTATTGGTCAGCACACATTAGGGAGGTATTAAGTGGACCACATACTCTCTGGGAGTTTGCAAATAAATCTGCGTGCGATATGTACATTAAAGCACCATGGGTTTAGCACAATAATCAGGGAGGTAGAGACTTTAGCGCACTAAATGTAGACAACAATTACGGAATAATTATTTTCTATCTAAGTATCCTGCAAGTACAAAAATCCTAAGACATTCATTCAATTCCTTCTAAGCCTAACCTGTTAATGCTGTGAAAAATATTGTTCGCAATCAGAACCAAGCAACGAGGATATAATGGTCACAATTAATTTTCTTTGCTGCAACGCATTGCGATTAATCCGGATTTAAATTGTTTGCCCAGCACCTGGTGCAATTAGTAGCATGGACTTATTATAGCTATATGACTCAGTGTGATGTCATAATTGAAAATCACATTACTTGATTTGTGTGCTCAAGCAAATAATAAGATGATTTCCTAATTCTAAGGATAAAGCATCGACTTCTGACCGACATATGAATGCATGGCGTGAATGAGCCTGAATAGTTTGTTTGATATTGCAAGACACAATGTCTCTAGCGGTAATGCTGCCATTGAAGTTGAAAGATTACTGCAAAGGAAACGTATGTACATGGGAAATCTTGCGAATTCATTTTTAGCCTTGAGCTTTGGTCCTTTCAGAAAACCACTAGCAATACATTGCTGCGTTATTCTGTGCTCGGAATAAATAGATGGTCTATTATTTTAAAGAATGTGCCACATGTCTCGCTGAGCTGTGATCATGGGAGTATGTAATATTTTAATGTATCGTTTGCTCAGCCAATTAAGTTGAGTTTCACATGAAAACAAAACTCACGTACAGTGAAGATCCAACGACTAAATGCCGCAATGAATAAGGTACTCGTGCTATGCGATTGAATCGTGATATCATATCATGTTGCATATAATGTAGGCCACAAATCCACTGCTGTTTTTATTGCAATATTGAATCGCCAATATGGTCTGTAACTTGCCACCATTATTATGTAATGGTTTGTGTTTACTAGTCACCCACTTATTTGGGGCAAAACTATTACAAAACATAACACGTTTTGTGGAGACACTGAATTATGCGGCGCAGTAGCCAGATATATGTTTGACGGAATCAATGGGGCTTGGTTGTGTTGTTTATGTAGCTCCCATGTGGTTTTCCTTTTGTGCACGTAGGTGATAAAAATGACTAACATATTATGCCTTATACACAACATTGTGCGACATATGGTTAAATAATCACAATATCGAGAATGTTCCACCAAGCAATCTATATTGATAAGAGCGGAGAAAATGATCGCTGGTATAATAATATCAGACATCACTTCGCATGCTTCGGACTACCCTGCTTTTTTAATAGGCAACGAATGTATAGAATATTTGCATTTTGTAACGTCGCCGGATTGTCCTTGCCGATATGACATACAACCCATAATGGAGGCCCTTGAGGAGCTAAAATATAATGTACTAATGTAATGAAAGAATTCGTGGGGTTCGAGTGGGCGGTGGGGGGGGGGGGTGGTCTGCTAACATTCAAGAGAGTCTGAATACTATTACTTTTGGTATTGAAATAAGGACACAGCACAACAGCCACTGCGTTTAGTTTAATTGCGAGGATGGCGAAATAATAATGCGGCTTCGCAATTCAGAAAATAATCACCACAGAACCTTGATGGGGAAGCATATGTACTGTGTGAATCGAAAAATGCTCTTCTATGACGACAGACGACCATTACATCTATTGAAAAGGTATTATTATAAGGCTTTGCTCATCCAGTCACATCTGGATATTTCGTTACTTGAATTGTCAGTTGATAATCGACAAAACATATAGAATACCCATCACATGTTAACACTTGCCATCGGCAGAGATAGAACCGTAGGCACTCTCGCACTATGATGTCAAGCCCTGTCCGAGGCTGGTTATGCATATTTGTGATCACCATGAAGTTGTGTGTGCCATATTGAACAATTAGTCTTTATTTCATTCTCCTTTTCCCCCCTTACAGTGGATGGAACTATTTCGTTATGTATGAAACATGCAATATGGTTTATGGTTCGATACCAGAAGCAATGCACATTCCTGGAAACATGCGCTATACAAATGCATTATATGTTATGTTATGTTATGATGATGTGTCACTCATTGCACCTTCAGTACAGCGACTGAGAAAATGCTTAGAATATGCCAGGAATTTTCGAATGAATACTGTGTATAGTTCAATGCCGCAAAAAGCCGGTTGCTAGCGTTCAATGCGTACAATAGTCCAGTATATTTAACACTAAATGATGAATTGATTGTACAAAAGAAGCAACCTGTAATATTGTTTATAAATCTAATTTGATTAATGCTCAGTGTGCATGTAGGGATTTGATAGCGTAAATGAATATGATTATGTCCCGCTTCGGATACTGCAACTCTGTTACTAGGAACTCACTATTCGAAGCATACTAATCAGCTGTTCAAATTGTGTCCTCTTTGGATGAGGTGCATTTGAACCATACAGTCATTTCGAGAAAAGCTCCTCTTAGAAATCAACTGATGTTGCGCTTTGTCAATTTCTTTTATAAGTGCCTGAACAGCCCCAATATATTAGTATCCGATGTGAGTAGATGTTGTTTTCACAGCCGAACAGTTGTTAGCAATAATGTTTGAATAATAATGCACACCCTGAACATCAATAGTTGTTACATTACAGCATAGTGAATGCATTAAAGACTCCCGCTATAAGGTTACACCACCATGTAATACTCAACATGAGAATATTGCCATGATAATTAAGAGGCTAATTTCTATTAAAGATAAGGATTCATTCTCGGTGCTTACCCAACAAAAAGCTGAAGCGATGTTAAATGTTTATCGTAACTGTTTTAATTGTTTCGTTTTCGTGTTTGTGTTTTTTGTTGTTGTTACAATTAATAGCGTACGAAATCAAGATTATTATTATCATTATATCATTTATGACGAGTTGCAGCGGCTGTTCCATATTACTCCAGCAAAGCCTTACTTACATCGGCCGAGTATGGCAGCAATTACAAGTGGAAAGCAAGATGAAGGATGTAGTCGTTAAGTCAACGAGTAAATGGTAACCTAAGTGTGCGGGTAAGCTGACTGTGGCGCAATAATGGTTCACGGCCTCGGAAGTTTGCTAATAAATAGGATGTTTTGCAATAGACATGTAATTCGGCTCCAGTCTGGGCTGGCAGACATGAGGCCCATGAGCATTGAAAAAGCTGTGCCCTATTAAAGCGCGTTATGTTGTCGGTCATATTGTCCACACAACAGAGCAAATATTATAGCATGACCCTAGGCGAGTCAAGCCAGAGTCGGTGCCCAGTGGTTTAAGGAGGCAATATTACAAGACGCAGTTCTGCGGGCGTTCATTTGAATGACCTTTCGGTGAAGCATTACTGCTTACACGTAAATTATTACCCATATATATATATATATATATATATAGATATATAGAGAGAGAGAGAGAGATAGAGATAGAGAGAGAGATATAGAGAGAGAGAGAGAGAGAGAGAGAGAGAGCGAGAGACATAGAGAGAGATATATAGAGAGAGAGAGAGAGAGAGAGAGAGACAGACAGAGAGAGAGAGAAAAGAGAGAGAGAGAGAAAGAGAGGGAGAGAGAGATACAGAGAGACACATAGGAGAGAGAGAGAGATATATCTATCTATATCTATAGATAGGAATATATATAGAGAGGTATATATACACATATATATATATACATATATATATATCTCTGAATATATATATATATATATATATATATATATATATATATATATATATATATATATATATATATATATATATATATATATATATATAGTGGAGTAGGACGTTAAAGTTGTTGCATCTAACGTCATTAAACAAAAGCTATACTGATAAGGTTGCGCAAATCGTAGCAATACGCATGATAACAAACTCGTTTTCCTAGTTAGTGGGTCTCCGGGACGACTTGTTTGCACGCGATCTGCAGCCTTTCTCGCTTAATTGGATTTGTGTGCTGTATCTTTGTAATTAAAACGCAAGCATATAGATATTGATGAGCTACTTGATACCATTCTATGTCTTCCGCTATTGCTCCATCGACTAGTTACGACGACTGTGTTATGCTTGATAAAGTGCAATATTGATCCGATGTACCTTGAACAATAGATGTTTGTCAGTTGGTGGTAATGGTGTTAGCTTCAGACATGAAACATCGAGTGGAATAACTAGCCATGCTGGCCCCCGTGGGGCTCATTACGTACACGACAGAGGCCCTTGTGTGCATCAGCAGAAGCTGGTACAACGAAACGGTATCTTGTTCTTGAGGATATATGGCCCCATATCCGTCTAGCCAGACCGTAGCAGGCTGCTAATTCTGAAACAACATATTCATAATCTTCTGAGACCGTGCATTTTTCTGCAATTAAATATTGAGTGTCAGTTTATCCAATTGTCAAATTGCTAAAAACATTCACTGGTACATATGCAGTGCTTTAGTTTTGTCGATGTCTAATGAATGTTCGACGTTGGCTGATATATGCTCATTTAATACTATTTGTTCATTAATGAGAGTATTGTTGGTTAACTTATGCGCTGGTAGGTGATAGGATCCATTTGCAAGACCGAAAATATATTGGATTAGAATATGACGCTTCCAAGTAATATTTCGGGGTTTAAGCATGTTGTTTAAGGAGAAAACTTTACCTGTGTGTAGTAATGTGCCGGTGAATGTTTATTAAGATGCTAGCAACCTGAGCCTCAAAATCTATAACACTCATTTAGTATTGTAACAAATAATGCATGGCGTGCCTAGGCTCATGATATTGTATCCTCACTTCGGTCTGGCGATCATTTTTGTAAAACCAGACTTTGTATGTCCACTTCAAAGCAACCTATTTTAAATTATCTCCACGAACGACCATTACGCGATAGCAATCATATTACCAGCACTCACATCTGACCAAGAACGGATTTCCTTTGTTGCAACACCCCTTCTACCGCTTTCCCTGTCATCTTCCCTTGTACCAGTAAAACCATTGCCACATAAAAAAGATAGCAGAATGACGTCATGGGCAACTACGCGTGGAGACAATGTAACAGGGTAAATATGGAGCTTCCTAACATGTAATGAACGTACGAGTGATATCATGGTACGCTTGTCGGTAATTTACATTCCATCTAGCCTAATATGATTAAAGCAATAAGTCTGGGGTGGCAATATAAGTAAGCAAAAGTGCATAAACACCGATTGATACGCTAGTCATGTCTTCTAGAATAATGATTGCCTTGTCAAAATGCCATCAAGATATTTTTGCCGCATTTCATATCCACCTTTTTCTTCACGAGCAACCATTTCACAGACATCTCAAAATAATTAATCAAGTAAAGCTAACAATTTGATTCAGCGGGTGTCACCAGGGCACAGAGTCCGAAGGCTTCTTATAGGAGTCATGTGCAACAACCTTTTAAATTTTTTATCCGAACCATGACAGCGGTGAAAAAGATGAATTACACAGTTCATCTTGGGTCATGTCAAACTGCATGAGTAAACGACAAGTGTAAACCTAGATGTCTGACAGAGCACTGATGTACTTACTACCCGGGAAAGTTCTTTTCAGTAAAGTTGTTGAATCCCATTGTTCAGTGCAATAGTGTGACATTACCACAGTCTAATCAAATACACCATTCTTTTCTACTGTCGTATCCAAAAACAGATTTGTCGGTCTTGTTAAGTAATTGAAAAGTAATTGCAATTGTGCAAAGTATTCCCGAAATCGCTGATATTGGAGATTTGGTAACCAAAGTGTTGTTTCGTAGATGCTCTCATTGATACGCACAAATTTACCAAATCAAACTGGGACAGATTATATGGTTATGCAAATAAACAGCATTCATACAATCGATTTGAGGTTTTGCAAGTGTCTAAAAACCAACACTAGTATTTGGTTCATCGGGAAGTACCAACTGAAATTCGAACCCTACTAAATTCCTGATTCCGTTGTAATATGGCATTGCATCGCACCAAGACATGAAAACCAACAAAAGTCGACTGATTCGCGTGATCATGCCATAGCTTAAATGGTTCATAGTGCCAGATTCCACACGATGACGAATGCTGTTTTACAACTGAGTTCTAACTACGCAGCAGTATTGATTGGTAGCCTACCAAAACAGAGCTGTAATGGTTGTGCTATTGTGAACTGCATTTATAATGCATTACAGACAGTGACCAGGCGTTTCACTAACATTTCTGGTCGTCATAAGCCCAAAGCATATTTCAAAATTTAGTCTATGGTTAAGAGGTTACTATCAGTTGGCCAAGGAGCCTTTCTGACTGAAAAGTGATTAGATTATTTGTCTGCTACTTTGTCACACAAAACTGAACGGTTACATCTCTTAAATTATGTGATAAAATATCATGTCCGAGCATAGTCTTGTTGTAGGATACAATGTGTGCTTGCAGCTTCAATAATGCAATTACATTATATATTGGCACGATATAGCGCAATGATTGGATTTAGTGAAGGAATAACTATTCTGCAGCCTTTGAGGATCGAAGTTAAATAAGATATAAATCAATACCTCACAAAACGTTCTCATCCACTATGTAATATAACAGCAAATAACAACAAATCGAGTTAGATACCTAAATCATTCTGGGCGGTGTTGATGACCAGGGGTTTTATTTACATTTACAATCGATCGGCATCACCGCAATAAAGTGACACATTACCATCTGAAAACCATTTGTAGTCATGGTGTCCATCTTTATTCATTGGCGGATGAGGGCGATTTCGACATGGTGACACTCTACCTAAATGCCACGTGTGGTTCTTGATGCCTCTTAGCATTATTGGATTCACCAATCGGCCAGTGCCCTGTTCATGACGGCAATTACCAAGGCTGTAAATGTAAGGGTCGTTACTTCCCACGCAGTGGCTTCGCTCTTTTTCTTAGAGGAAATATTTAGAACTCATTTGGAAAACGATAAGACACTTACTTCCTGCTGAATTCAATATATAGGAGAACGTAGAAAGAAGGTACCATACCCGTGCATTCATTCTATCCGTACATCCAAAGATATTGACTATAGGCGTAACTCTTATCATTTTGTTTTAAGTGGCTTGTAAAATCTATGTTATTGCTTTCAGCAGTTATCCATCATTCCAAAATCCCCGTTGCTTCTACGTTGATGAAGCACTGATATGAATGATATCCGGAACATGGGTCAGCGTTGTCATTAGGTAAATGAAGTGTGTCCTACTAAATCTCGTTCAACCGCGGTTTTCGTTAATCATAGCTCTTCAACCACCGGAGGTCAATATAGGATCATTCACCGACCGAAGACTACAAAATAGCGCTACTTAATATTCTACTAAATATAGTGTTTGTTAAGAAAGGAAAAAGTAGCTTCTCGTGCTGAATAGCTCCTACTCTCCAGTAGATTATATAAGCTTATATAGTTAACTCCTGCGCAACTACCTTAGATCTATTTAGTCTATGTAAATCAAATGTAGTGTTTCAAGTTATTCAGTATAAAAGAAATGCATAGGAATCTAGGTGATGATGCAAGTTATAAATATTGTTGATGATTGCTGAATCGTCTTGTTCTACAGATGGCAATAACTGAACTGATGAAGCGATGATGGGTCGGAGATTTGGGACGTATATGTAGGCCTGTGATCAGTACAATCGTTTGATTGGATAAGTAACTTAAATTGTGGAGTGCCCACAAAACACCATGGCATCGGACAATGGTGTGGCCTTGTCTGATATTCGCTTGTTGTATTTACCTTATACTCTACGATAATGTTCTAAATCTTGGTTTGCCCCTTTCCTTTACCATTTAATGATCACTTATATTTAATGAACATTCTAGGGGTGTTTCAATCGTGCTATTAAGGTGGCGTGTATCGCGTTTAACTACACTTGAAAATGTGTCCCAAGTACTTTAATATTTACATTATTACCATTGGTTTCGACATGTCATTTAAGAGGTCCGGAAGTAGCATTAAGATTATTTGCAATTCATATTTTACACCATACTTATGTCCATATAAAGTCCGCACAGCACGCAGCTTTATTGGGTAGAAGCAATATATCAAACATGAATAAAAAAGTGTTTTCAGTGTAACGCTCGGAGTGTTTTTAATATAATTTCAATTTTTTAGGATATTTCAAGATGATACGTTCCCACAAGAAATGTGAAGTGGATTGTAGTGTACCAAGTATTGATAAAATACTTAATGCATTGATACTATTATCTGCGTCAGAATATAAGAATTTTACCGACGATTTTAAAGGACAGCAATATCGTATTGTCTGTAGCGCAAAAGCAGGCTAAACATTGCCTTAACATACAATATGACGGACACCATATAAGGAACGGGACACTAACATTTAAACAGCTTACAAAACGCATGGCATTAATATATTGTTATCATTTTCGTTCTTGTGTCGTGAGCATAATTCATGTTCGTCATTTGAGACGGTGGTTAGTATCTGTAATTGCTTCCATATCTAGTTATTCTGATTACTAAAACTGTTAAAGATTCTAGTGACACTATCTTCCCTCGATATAAGCCACCAAGAAACACCAAACGCTCGATATTTACAGAGAATGAGAGAGCGAATCAGGGAGAGAAAACACGAGAAAGGAGGAGAGGAATTAATGATTTGAGTGTCCAATGTCGCCAAATAGAATGCCCAAGATGCATTCTCAGTCATCACGTCATGTCACAGCACCAACTGTCTCCAAATATCATGACCCATTGCATGCTTATAATGCATGCGCTACAATCAGGGGCCGGAAGTAGTACATGAATAAATAAACATCTGCATCAAATGAGTCACCCTGTATCCTTTTGGTTGACCATCCTTACGCGGAGCAAGTAAGAATGTAATATGGTTGATATTAATTCTAAATAAAACAGCTCTTCGACAGAAATAAAACCACGCCGAGATGACCTTTGTCCATGTAGTTTGCTGGTTTCATATATTCAGTCGCTTAATTCTAACAAGTGCGAATGGTTTGAATACCAGAAACTCAATTTGTCGTTTTGAACAGGTGGTTGCCTTATTCTTCTTCCTTTATAATTAACCCTATTTTAAACAAACTAACGCTTCGGTTTAACAAATATTGTTAAACCGAATGCTTTTTATATCCCATAAATCGCGTAAGACGTGTTATGTGATAAATGCTACATCCAATTGTTTTGCCAAATAGGCCCTTCGTGCCATTTCGTCAGGAAGTAAGTGTCTTATCATTCTGCAGAAGTGTCTTAAATATTTCCTCTAAGTCAAAGATCGATGTCGCTTTGTTGGAAGCAGCGAACCATTACATATACAGCTTTGGACAATTGCCGTCATGCATAAGGCACTGACCGATTTGTGTATCGAATTTCATGGGGCACCAACAACCAAACATGGCAAAAACTCTCCGTCTTCAGGTGAGGAGTGACATCATGGCTTAGGCTCACTCAGCCGCCAATAAAGCGAGACACCATGACAGTGTACTTGCTGTCTAATGTGTCACTTTATTGCAGGTGATGCTGATCGATTGTAAATGTAAAGGGTAATCTAGGTCTGTAACTGGGCTTAATGTTAGTGGGTGTTTTGTCACTGAGGGGACGATAACATTTGTCAGACCTTCAGGTATTGCTTAGTTTCATATTACACTTCTATCCTTGAGGGCTTTACGATTGTTATTACTGAACTACATCTAACTGTTGCGCTATATTATGCTACTATATAATATGTAACTATATACTTGATGCTGCAAACACACAAACAATCCTACAACAAGACTGCGCTCAGACATGATATTTGTTCATATAATTCCAGGGATGATACCGTTCAGCCTACATGTGGTGTCAGACTTGCAGTCAAATAATCTGTGCACTTTGCGTTTATATAATTCGGCCAGCTGATTGTAACCCCTTAATCACAGGCTAGATATTGATATAAAATTTGTGTCTAACCTTTGACAGTGACGAGAAATGGTCACGTAACTGAAATGAGGAATGTAAATATCATCATGTTAAAATAATGTTCCTAAGCGCCGGAAAACTACTATCAGTCCGCCAATGGTGATCCAAAATTTAGCGAAAAGCTTTGACACTATATATTACACACGTATATGTATGTTACCGTTATGGGTCACTAATATGGCCCGTTTCTTTGCATTATATTTATGTAGCTGCCGTGTCGGTGTATATATTGTGTTAACACTCCTCACAAGCATTCGTAGATGCTCTTGTCACATAAACGCATCACAGACCGAGACCTTTTTACATTGTTGTAGTTTCAATAGCTTCATGCAATCCATCGATCAAGGTATTTGTTGTAGCAATGGATAACGTGATGTGTCTGATACAATAAATTGCGCCACAAATTAAAAAAATTTAAGACCAATTTTTCGACTTTCAATATATCTTAATTAGATTTGATATAAAGACAACAGCATATATAGCTGCACATATTTGTGAGAAGGAATGAAAAGAGTAATTGTGTACAAGTGAAGGATCATCTCGTTCAATGTACGTAATGCAAGGATTCAATACAACAATATTGATAAGCCATTCGTTGCTATCACTTTGAATGGATGCCCGTTCAGTGCACGTACAAAAATCAAAATTCATCCAACGTTTAATCAGACGGACAATTCTTTTTGTTTCGGATAAGACAGTGCAAAACAATTAAGTGTTTTCTCAGAAGAGAGAGGTATTGTACTGATCAGTGGGAGTCAGCAGATAACTTCTACATACAATTAGGGCAATGATCGAGTCCCGTGTATTTGGTACATCAGTGGTCTATCAGACATCCAGGTTTTCGCTTGTTATGTATTGATGCTGTTGGACATGACCCTCAATGAATTGTGCAATTCATCTTTGTAACCACTATCACGGCACGGATAGCAAATTGTAAAGATTGTTGCACATGACCCCGAAAGGAAGCCTTTAGACTTTTCCTGGTGACACCGGCGGAATTGAATTTTAGCTTTACTTGAATACAAAGTTAGTTATTTTGAGTTGTCTGTCAACCGTTTGTGGGTGAAAGAAGATTGATAGTGAATTGCGACAAAAATACCTTGATGGCACTTTGACAAGGCTAACAACATTCCAGAAGACATGGCTAAGGTATTAATTGGTGCATATTCTATTTCGCATACTTATATTACCACCCCATAACCATTAATTTGAAAATGTGAGGCGAGGGAGAACACAAATTGTCGACAAGCGTACCGTGTTATCCCTCGTCCGTGATTTAATTAAGTGGACTTCGTCATTTTAGAGTGAAACCCCCAAATATTACTTCGAAGCGTCATATTTAGTCCAATGTTGTTCTGCCTGGCAAACGGATCCATTCCTACACTAGCGCACAAATTGACCAACAATATGCTCATTTATAGACACATTGTATTAAATAAGCATATATCGGCCAATCTAGAACCTCCAATCAGCAATGACAGTACTTATGCACTGCACATGTGCACATGACAGTTTACGGCAATTTATTGACAATCGGAAGAACTGAAACTGATTTTTGATATCAGAATAATGCACGGTCTCGGAAGATATCTATGAAGAAGTTGTTTCATCATGAGCTGTCTGGTTTGTTGCGGTCTGGCAAGATTAATATGGGGCCATTTATCCTCGAAAACTAGATTCTTTGTCGTTCGACCACTTCTGCTAATGCGTCGACTTATGTTGATGATGGAGATCAGACAAGGGCCTCTATCGCGTGTATGTTCTTTATAGACCCCACTGGCGCCAGCTTGATTTGTGTCACCGAAGCTTTCACCATTTCCACCAACTGGTAAACATCTGTTGTTCAATGTACATCGGATCAATATTGCCCTGTATCAAGCATAACTCGGTGGTCGCAACTAGGCGGTGGCGTTATAGCGGAATACATAGTATTTTAGCACGCAGCTCATCAATATCTATATGCTTGCGTTTTTATAACAACGAAGATGCTGAACGACTTATGTTGATGATGGAGATCAGACAAGGGCCTCTATCGCGTGTATGTTTCTTTATAGACCCCACTGGCGCCAGCTTGATTTGTGTCACCGAAGCTTTCACCATTTCCACCAACTGGTAAACATCTGTTGTTCAATGTACATCGGATCAATATTGCCCTGTATCAAGCATAACTCGGTGGTCGCAACTAGGCGGTGGCGTTATAGCGGAATACATAGTATTTTAGCACGCAGCTCATCAATATCTATATGCTTGCGTTTTTATAACAACGAAGATGCTGAACGACTTATGTTGATGATGGAGATCAGACAAGGGCCTCTATCGCGTGTATGTTCTTTATAGACCCCACTGGCGCCAGCTTGATTTGTGTCACCGAAGCTTTCACCATTTCCACCAACTGGTAAACATCTGTTGTTCAATGTACATCGGATCAATATTGCCCTGTATCAAGCATAACTCGGTGGTCGCAACTAGGCGGTGGCGTTATAGCGGAATACATAGTATTTTAGCACGCAGCTCATCAATATCTATATGCTTGCGTTTTTATAACAACGAAGATGCTGAACGACTTATGTTGATGATGGAGATCAGACAAGGGCCTCTATCGCGTGTATGTTCTTTATAGACCCCACTGGCGCCAGCTTGATTTGTGTCACCGAAGCTTTCACCATTTCCACCAACTGGTAAACATCTGTTGTTCAATGTACATCGGATCAATATTGCCCTGTATCAAGCATAACTCGGTGGTCGCAACTAGGCGGTGGCGTTATAGCGGAATACATAGTATTTTAGCACGCAGCTCATCAATATCTATATGCTTGCGTTTTTATAACAACGAAGATGCTGAACACAAATTTAATTAAACGCAAAGGGAGCAGATCGCATGCAACCAAGTCATCGAGGTGTCCAACTTAACAATTAGGCAAATCACTGTTGCTTCCACGCATGTTGTTTACATTCAGCACATCTTCGTCAGGAAAGCATTTGTTTAATGACATGAGATCCATCTTCTTCATGGCGTATTAACACACCCATTGCAAGGCCTCCCATTCAGAGGTGGTATACTAAATGCATATATGTTCAACCTGCATAAGGAGCACATGTATATAGCGAGATTAGCTAGCGATATCGAGCTATCTATCTATCTATCTATCTATCTATCTAGCGAGCTATCTATCTATCTAGCGAGCTAGAGATCTATCTATCTATCTATCTATCTAGCTATCTATCTAGCTATCTATCTATCTAGCGAGCTAGCTATCTAGCGAGCTAGCTATCTATCTAGCTAGCGAGAGCGAGCTAGCTATCGAGCGATCTATCTATCTATCTATCTATCGAGCGAGCTAGCGAGCTATCTATCGAGCGAGCGAGCTAGCGAGCGAGCTATTCTATCTAGCTAGCGAGCTATCTATCGAGCTATCTATCGAGCTATCTATCTATCGAGCTAGAGCTATCTATCTAGCTATCTATCTATCTATCTATATCTATCTATCGAGCTAGCGAGCGAGCGAGAGAGCTAGAGAGAGAGAGCGAGAGAGAGAGAAAGAGGGAGAGACAGATAGAGAGAGAGGCTATCAGAGAAACAGAGAGAGAGAGAGTATCTATATCTATCTATCTATCTATCTATCTAGATCTATCTATCTATCTATCTATCTATCTATCTATCTATCTAGATCTATATATCTATAAATATATAAATCTCTCTATCTATCTAAATCTATATATCTATCTATCTATCTATATATATATATATATATATATAATATATATATTTCTATATATATATCTATATATATAAATATATATATATAAATATTTAATCCTATATATACAATATAAGACAAAACGTCATTTATATGAGCGTAGTTGGTCGAGCCCACCTTTGTAGTAATTTACGCAGCATCACCTGCGACGAGCCCACCTTTGCCGCAATTTGTATATTTAATTACGTATAATAATAAAAATAGGATTATAGCGATAACCTCAGAACTATTCACGGATATTGCGGTTAGCAAATGAGAGTAAGAAATTGATGAAATACGAAAGCGTTTGTCTATTAGGGCAAATCATAACGAGGACAGAGTTAGTGAGTATGAATCTGATGGCAGACGATTTCTCGGCATCCGGGCTTGCGCTTTAAGAATACGAAGGGAATAATATGGAGTAAATATACGATACAGTGGTATCATCCGCATTTTGCGTCTTGTCATATAAAACATCATGCATATTGGGTTGGTATAGTTTTTCTTGCATTATTCGATCTCGTCTATATAGCTGCACTCAGCACCTATCCAATTACCCTGCTACTACAAAATGTGACATGATGTTACTGTGACTTGAGTGATGACCGGAACATGGGTTTGCGTTTTTATTGGATATCCGCGCTTTTCGGTAGCCAGTAAAGGAAGTGAATCGCATTTAACCTTTCTTAACAGAGCTACTTGCGCTTTATAGATGGAGGACGAATGATATGTTGGGCAACGTAGTAAAGATGAATCAAGGTACCATATCGTTCATATGGATGCCATCAATTTATTGCCAGTGCGGGATGCTGTTGATTAGTAATTAAGAAAATTAAGAATTTCATTTTTAGTATCATTAGCTTCGATTTTTTAAATCTTCAAGATAATTTTCCAGAGATACATTAACAGTTAATTGACCCTTGACGGATACGATCTCCTTAGTCTCTTATTGTTGATTCTTTTGAATTGAGATTTTCAGTCCCAATCGCGCACTCCTTCCCATTTCACTTTTCTAAGATCTGAACAATTCGCTTTTTGCATTAGATTTCAAAATTAGAACAATGTCAGAGGTGATGAATGTACTAGATAATATATTACCACCTTATCGACACGACTGCATGCTGCTGTTCTTATTTTATGTACAGATGAATGTGTTGCCTGAGGCAATGTTTGATATATAAGTGCAGACAATCAGACCACCTTGGAGTAGCTGTTATGGCCTTAACATTAAAATGTGCTGGCATATATTGAGATGCCTCGAAGCTGTTTGCGTCCATCTTGCTTTCAGCAGGCAGCAATTGAATTGATTTGCCTTCATTACATTTCCCTATCCCCACACCCCTCAACACATCCCAATCTGAATGGATAGTGCTTATGAATAAGATATTTGTTTTAAGGTAATGGACTGCGGGCGCCAAGTAATTCAACCTACGTATAATTACATAGGAGAAACTACTTTAGTAGTATTCCATATTAAATTATCCATACACACATACACATACACGCACACACACATACGCATATATATATATATATATATATATATATATATATATCTATATATATATATATAGAGATATATATATATATAGATATATATAGATATACACACACACAGATATATATATATATATATAAATAAATAAATATAAATATATAGATATATATATATATATATATAAGATATAGATACCTATATATATATATATATCTCTATATATATATATATGATATATATATATATAAATATATATAAGTATATATATATAAATATTTATATTCCTTTATATACCTATAAATATATTATTATCTATACATATATTTATATATATTTATATAGAAATGTACATATATAAATATTACTATCCTATATGAATTTATATGAAAATGTGTAAATGTGTATACACACGTAAACATGTTTATTTTTGTATATATATGTATATATATATGTATATACACATATATATATGTATATATATATATAATTATAGATTTATATATAAATATGCATATATATAAAATATATATATATATATGTATATATATATATATGTATATATATATAATTTATATATATATATATACATATATATTGCCCTCGCTTTCATATATATATATATATAAATATATATATATACATATATATATGTATATATGTATATATATATATATATATATATATTTATATATGTATATATATATATATATATATATATATATATAGATCTATATATATATATAGATATATATATATATATCTCTATATCTATCTATAGATATATATATCTATCTCTCTATCTCTCTATCTATCTCTATCTATCTCTATATATCTATATATATATATATATATATATATATATAGCTGGTAAACCCGAACTTCAATATATTCTTATGGCGTTAGGTCATCTTTTACAGCTGGATTATTGCTAGTATTAACCGTGGCTTTCATCCTAGTTTTGACTGCACTGACACGGATAAATGGACTATCAATTATGGTTGCGTTCAGACAATACACAATCTGTGCTCCATGGATCTTATTAAACGGCATTGGTTCAGAAATATTGGTATATATCTTTTGTGACGTAGGTGCATATAGACATCAAGTCATTAGTAAGGAACAAAACGAACATGGTTTGGAATATCATTGAAAGTGTTTGTATCACCTTGAAAGGTGATTAGAGATAGATCAGACATAAATAAATTGCGCATAAAAGAAAGATGATCATCAATGGACACTTTAATTCCGAAATATATTCTAGAGCGCCTTCAACATAAACTCACCTTGCTTTGCAATGCAGCTCCGCCTTACATCCAATGGCCGAATCCTCACTCATCTAGCCGTTGGATTGCTCTGAAAAATATAGAAAATATAGGAAATACCATGGGTGGTTTTTCTCTAATGACTTGTGGTTGATTTTTTGTAAGGCAGATCTGGCGCCACAAACAGACCGCCATTGAGTGATAGCAAGAGGATATTGCTTCATTAGTACCACGCCGTCTTTTGCTCTATCAACAAACATTACAATGGAATGATCCCATATCTGCTCATATGAGGTATTGATGCTTTGTCATGTGAGTGATATGTCTATTGCAACCCTTCCTTCATCTGACATTTTATATTTGTGACATATTTGATATATAACACCGGGGCAGAAGTAGGACCCGGTATAAAGCGCCCCGAGGGCGTTTTGTCCCGGCAAGGGCGTTTTGTCCCGGCAAGGGCGTTCTGTCCCGGCAATGGCGTTTTGACCCGTGATCCATTTTGCCAACTGATAATCATCATTGTGAGTCAATGATTCAAGGAATCTAAACATCAACAGTAAATGCACTGACCATGATTCAATTCAACATGACAGACGCCTAATGCTGTAAACGAGAGTAAACATATATAGGTAATGGTAAGCTCTGTGACTGCAAACGTTCGGTTCCTTTTAGACGTAAGAGGTACGTCAGGGGATTGTAACCTTACCAGGAAATGACCGTTCTCTCAGAAAAGTATGCGTTGTGTGTCATGTAATAACAGGAATGCGTAAGCAATTATTACCGCAACAAATTTCAGAACCATGAATCTCGATCCAAATCGCCGATTCGGATCAGATAGCCCGTTGGTATAGGTCAGTATATCATGTGATGTTGAGGGAGTCAGCAAATTATGAATACCTGAATAGTAATTGCCTAACAAAACCAATCATGACTTATTGGCAACCGCTGCGACAGGAATATCAGCTGTTAAAGCGGCAAAGTCAGGTGGTGTTTTAGTCGATGCCATGAATGTGGAATTAGGGCAATGACGGTGATGTATGTGGATATTTGTAATGATTGGTCAGCCCCCTTTTGTGTCAGTGGTCACCTGACACACACCCTTTGCTCAGATCAGACTGAAAAACCTACGCAGTTGGGATGAAGGGCTGGCACGATTTCATTGAGTCACCAGGTCGGATGCAACCACTTCCAGTGATGGATCTGCTATTCAAAATTATAATCCCAATCTATCAGAACCACCTCACACTGCACCACAGGAGCTGAATTATAGCAAATTGCGTTGACAATAGGTCTTGTCAAGCACCGGGCTCTATTTAAAGCACGCTTTTGTCAGTATGGTACTTGCGATATGCAATACAACGTATTGTGACTGTATTGTGTTACGCAAGTGGTTAGTAACCGCACATGTGAGATATTGCAAATATATTTGACGCAAGGAGCATTTCAAGAAAATGACAGTAGACAAGAATACAAGCATCTCGTAATGTGCAGTGATATGCACTAATGACCAATGGCGGTGATAGCTCAATAAGAGTATGGCTGTATGCATGACTTATAAGTGAGGTGAGGTGCGTGGTATGAGTTTCTGGGGGGAGGGGAGCAGTGCTGACGCAAAGATGATAAATGCAATATCAGCAAAGAGTTCTGGTAAGATACAGAAAAATAATTTAAGTGAGTATTCTTAGCCTAATGAAAATTATTCTAAAAAGGATGTAGTCGAGTTTGACTGAAATTGGGCCTGCCAAACAGATCTAATTACCAAAGTACGACCCGAGGCATGTCATGCAACTTTCGATACCACATTGTATGAGGAAGATATATATATATATATATATATAGAGATATATATAGATATATATATATATATAGATAGATATAGATAGAGATAGAGAGAGATCTATATATATAGATATATATAGAGAGATCGAGAGAGAGATCCCTATGTATAGAGATATCTAGAGATAGAGATATATATATCTCTATATATATAGATATCTGTATATATATCTATATATCTATATATTTATATATTTATATATATATATATGTATATATATACGTATATATTCATATGTATGTATATATATATATACTAATATATATATATATATGTTATATATATATTATATATATATTCATATATATATATAATGACATTAAAATATATATATATGTATGCATAGATAACACTTATATATATTTATATTTATATATATAGACTACGTATATATATGTATATATATATATATAAATATATATATATCAAGATATATGCATATATGTATCGATTTATATATATGTATACATAAATATACATATACCTAAAATATATAATTTATATGTATATATATACTATTATATATGTGAATATATATATATATATAAATTAATACATATTTATATATTCATATATATAAATACATATGAATATAAATATGTATATAAATATATATAAATATAAATATATATATATAAAGGATGGATAACGATCTCTATATATATATATTATATCTTGATTATATATCATCATATATATATCCATTACAATAATATATGCATTATAACACGTTATATTTTCCTTTACCCTTTGGGTGATAGATCAAAGGAAACAAAACATCATCGGAGCATATATTTCCGGTGACCCCGATTCAATATTTGGAGAAATGAATGCATATACCATTAGTTACGTAGTTACGTTATTTTAGGACGCAGATGAATCTCCCGACATTTATCGCATTTAAGAATAAATGGAATATTTACGAGATGGTGGACCGAATCTCACATGTTAATATGCGAGGATATGTCGCAGCGTTATTTATTCTGAAAGTGCGGATTTATAAATGCACACCGCATATTGACTTGCCTGCGGGTTAATCCTCTGCCACATCTGTATATCTTCTGCAGAATGAATAATTTTCGACTTGATCGAACGCATCTGCAATTGGAGTTCAATAAGGCACACTGCTCATTATACTAGCCACACAGACAAATACATATCAGTGCGATCATGAATCTAAAATACTTCCGGCAGTTTATCATTATGGCGGCGAAGCTGCCCAATGAATGAAACCAATAATGATGAAGACATTTTGTCGGGCACAATTCCGGTGTTATCCGCAAAGAAGGCCGTATTAACTTATATTGCTTACTGTAAGCGGTTGTATGCTTTTCGTGCTCTAGTCTGTGGCCATTGCAGGCAGTATACGTGACCAGACCAGACATTGCGGGAATCATCAGCCCATTTATTTGTCTCTTCAGTCTGATATCATCCTATCTGTTTAACCAACAGGATGTAGAGGTAACGTCCATTTAACAATTTTAATTATAGGATACCTCAGAAATATCGCATAGTAATCATAAAAATCGAAAGAGCCATTGTTGTCGTTATGGTTTAGTAATACACCAGTTGTAGCGAATGTCAATAATTGCAACAATCAGTCGAATGCGCGATGTGGCTTGCGAGCAGACATCTTTCTGTACTTAAAAATACTGCTTGCAGTTGTCGGTGTTTTTATATGTAAACATATGCTTAATAAATTTATATAAATATAATATAAATATACACACACATATATATATATATGTATATATATATATATATATATATATATATATATATATACATATATATATACATACAATAATATATGTGTAAAAACATATATATATATATGCTTATATGCTTAATAAATTTATGCGAATATAATATATATATATAATATAAATACACACACACACACACACATATATATATATATTATATATATATATATATATATAAATATGTATATATATATGTCTTTATGTATATATGTATGTATATGTCTATTCATACATATATATATAAACATATATATATATATACATATATATATATACATATTTTAAATATATGAGTAAATATATATGTATATATATATATATTTATATATATATATTTATATATATATAAATATAAATATATATATATATATATATATGCTTGATAAATTTATGCGAATATAATATATATATATACACACACAAACACAAATATATACATATATATATATAATTTATATATATGCATATATATATGTCTATATGTATATATGTATGTATATGTCTATTCATATATATATATATATATATATATATATATATATATATATATATGGATATATATACATATATATATATATTTATATAATAAATATATATTTATGCATATATATATATATATATATATATATATATATATATATATATATATATATATATATATAAATATATATATATATGTATGTATACGCTGCTCGGATGCATAGGTGGCATTGGACACAGTAATGAATTCATAAAGAATCATTACTGCTAGGGTTGGGTAATGACTTAAACCCTAATAAAGCTAAGTACGCAAAGAAAGAAGGTTAACAACACCCTTGATACACACGCAGACAAACGTACACCAACAACCACACATTATGGTGTCGGCGACTTTTAAATGGGTCATCCATCGTTTATGAACCTCGACTTAACGAGTCCACTTAACAATGGTGTTTCAACGATTATATGTGTTAATGCTGTAACGCTGAGTATCGAGAAGGTATACATGTGCTGGGTATCCCATGACAATAGCAGTGGAAGTGCAAAGACACTGCAGGCAGCAATGATGGCGGATCGTTACACAGGCAAATATTTTGGCTGAAACGTTCAGCTGGATTATCAGCAAGCGGCATTCAAATCAAGAACAAATTTAACGCGAATGGTAGTTACTATTCACAGCTCTTTAAAGACTGTACAGACACAAATCAACGTAACCCTCCCACAAAACGCAATTGTTTGCACCAATCTTGCCCGGATTTGTTCCGTTGCAAATATATCTGAGTTTCTCTGAACGTTGGTCGACCAAAAAAGTAAAAGACGTTTGACCTCGAATAGCGATAAATAAAATGCAGCGATTATAACAACCACTGAAGCATTTCGAGCAGACAGTTAGGAATCAGGATTATCCTCGGAGCTAGCAGGATTAAAATCGTGCCCTGCTAAAGGATTCAAGCACAAAACAAATACCTAAAGTGTCGTTAGCATTGTAATGTTGTTGAGCGAAAGCTAATGAGCACACACATTACTCACTAGACGCAGATAAAATCAATAAGAAAATCCAAATAATGTAAATCACGCATTCATCCTGGAAAGTTCCTGAACAACATAAGGAAGGTGATGCTTATGGTGACCCATGTGATGCTCATAAATTGTTCTTTGCTACATTAATTCGTGCGTTATGCATTATTATACGTGCATGTTATTCCTTGGAAGGAAACGCGAGCGGAGAATCAACAGAGCGTCATGATGAAATAAAAGTGCAAACGTTCTGGATACACTCCAACTATTTACATCAGACCGTCGTTCAATGTTACTTATATAACACCAATAGAAAGTCCATTACTTGCTTCCGATTTTCGGCACTGGTTCATCGAGGTTGATTGACTGGGCACAAACAGCCAAGGAATAAAGAATCAGTCGTTATATAATCGCCACCCTACATGTAGTCACCATCTAAATACCAATTGTTTCAGGCTTTAGATATTTTAACCAGCCGATATGATCCTCCATTGAAAATTACATAGATTCTGACATTTAGTAATCCAGTTCATACTCTCTCAATTCTATGTCACACACAGACTGAAACCAAATTTATACGCGCCCTGACGCATATGTGTGAAGATGTTCTATTGTTAGTGGGCGACCAACATTACAAATAACCGAATGGTATATCCACCACAGTGGCTAGTAATAGCTACAAAATAGGTAATACCGATGTCAACTTGCTTTCATAATGTGCTCCGACGATGTTTCGGAGATTGCATGAGAAGACTTGAATATTTGCGTTTACTTCCTAACAATGGGATATATGACTGGAGTCTGCTATATAGCAGCATGCAAGCAAACAAGATCGCAAACTACCTACATACATCGAGAGCTAAATGTAAATTTGTATATACCATCTACTGTATGCTGACATCTTATATAAGCTCGGCTAAAAGGCGATCCCCATCACATATTCTTTGTTAAGCATACTTTAAGCATTAGACTGCGTTTCCTAGTGGGAAATCAAATGCTTGCTTTGGCTAACCAATACACGTCACACATTTTGCAGTGTGCATTGAACTTCAGTGACCTTTTGAATACGGGATGGCAAAGTGGAACCCAAGACATGGAACAATGTCGTCAAATTTGCTTGAATTTGTTGCTAGCAAATAGCATCCGTTGATAGGTCACACAAGTGGTATTAGGCAGAGCTGTGTTGCATAGTAGGGTCAATGATATGAATTCACGTAGTCATACCCGTGGATTGGACGCTTCTGGTTATTCACACCCAGCGGCTATCACAATAATGAATCCCATCTAATATAACCAACCATCCATGTGCTGCAAATGATGAAGTAATTGTACAAGAGAAACAAGCTGTTCACTTGGGAAGTAATATTGGTTATTGTGCGAATTTGATAAATACAAAGCGTGCATGTAGGGATTTGATGGCGAAAACGAATATGATTATGTATCGCTTTGGATACTGTAACTCTGTTATTAGAAACAAACTATTTGAAGTATACTGTAGTAGTTGTTTTGGGTCGGCGATGTGGAGTTTAAGACCCAACCAGCTGGTCAAATTGTGTAGTGTTTGGAGGAGGTGTATTCGAACTATATGGAAATTAGAGTCCAGAACATGTTCAAAGTATTTACAATTCATTTCGGGAAAATTGCCCTTTAGAAATCAACGGATGTTGCGCTTCGTCAATTTCTTTCATAAATGCCTGAACAGCCCCAATGTTTCAGTATCCTATGTAAGTAGATGTTGTTTCCATAGCAGAACAATTGTTAGCGATAATGTTCGAACAATAATGCATGCGCTGAACATCAATAATTGTTATTTATTACAGCACAGTGAATGCATTAAAGACTCCAGCCATAGGATTACGCCACCATGTAATTCTGAGTATGAGAATATTGCCATGCTCATTAAGGAGCTTATTGCTATTAGAGATGGGTATTCATTATCGGTGCTTACCTGACCTGAAGCTGAAGCTCTGTTAAAGCATGCATGAAGCGTTGTGTGCTATGCTTGAATCAGTGATTGTTATGTATTTATTAGAAAGGGAACAACAGCAAACAGCCTGTATCCAATATGCTGCACATGATGATACGTGTTAAGCGACATCTGCATAGAGGTAAATTGCATTTTGTCTGAACTAACAATAAAACGTGGTGCCTGATAGCATCTGATTGAAAGGTGATAGTAAGCTATGCGAATGACCACGCACCATTGTCCAGACTATGAAAGGATCAAAAGCATCATCAGTTTTTAAAAACCAGTGCATATGAAACCACTGTAAATGCGCTACACGTGCTCGTCCGGTTTACCGAGTCCAATTTGGTTGATATACGCAAGCAATTCACACTGATAATTGTCACAAACATCCACGAGGCTATTAGTTGATATTAGTTACATAGCATTGTGCTCCGCAATGATGGATTCGATCTCACTCAGAATGCTTTCTGGCGATTATAATTTTTCCTTTTATAATCCATCGATAGTGGTTATAACGAGCAATAGGTATGTCGAATTATTTGTTTTCGACCCTATGACGCATAATTAATAAACACCCTTTGGACAAATATGTCATAAATATCCCATGACGGTTTCTGCAGGAGCATCGCTCATATTGCAAAGCCCCAATTCCCGGAAGGATCCATTGTTGGACCATGTAATTATTACTTTTGTTTACACAGCAACAGTAAGAGCGGGAGCTGACGATGCCTTTTTTCCCACTTATCTTTGATTCACAAGGTTTAGAACAATTTTACTTTCCATCCCTTGTCGCGTCATTAACAATCCCCTGTGGGACAAATGTTTGATAATTTGGCTAATGAAGCTAGGGTGTCAGTGGACAGAGCACTGATACCACAAAACTTCAACTCTCGATAAAATCTGCCTCTGGCCTATCCAGTTGTTATGCTTTTTTGCAAAGCAATCTGCAGTGTGCAAGTGAGCAAACATTAACTTCTCGCTGAATTCAAATAGCAGCTTTATGTGGCGATAGGTCTATCTCACTAAGCATTATTCTACAATTTATGACACAAAGCTCCAATGTATGTTTTAGGAAAACTGAAGGAGCCAGGTGTATGAGGATTTATTCTGCTGGCGTAAAAAAAAGGTGGATTCTTGGTTATATGCTCTCAGGAAAAATTACATCAAATTATGTCAAAGCTGGTCCATAATATATGTCTCCCGTCTTCATATGTTGCGATATTGGATTATGTCCCTAATATAGTCTATACAAATCGCTCAAAAATGTGCATCAACTTCAGATGATGCATATCAGTACCTTAAACTTAGGAACTTAGGCTTGACGCCAGCAGTAACCGAGGCACGTGCTAACATGCCTTAAGCTCAGAGTTTGCCTGGTGATTTCTTGCCAGGCCTTATATGAGAAATATGTTTGAGTTTACAGTACTATTTTGATGCTACATTTTTTATGCACCAGCTACTACCAAATACTTTAGATCTCGCTATTGAGTGAAGCAAATCTTAAATGTTTGTCCTAAACGTAATTCGAGATTGAGGAGGGTTTCTGGTAGTTGACTGAATTCATTGTACACTATGTCTTAAAAATGGCTTCAATATCGGGTAGCTCTATGACAAATGCAGAGCTAGAGGTACCAGTCAATGCAGCACCGCCTGCAGCATGCTAGCCGTCTAATGAATATGGCCGAAACTGTTTGCGTTCATATACACAGTGAAACAAGTACCTCCCTTAATGCTGTTATGCCACTCTTAGTTCGTTTGGATATGTAGTCTTGATCAGGTTCACAAGTCAATTACCTACGGCTTGATGGCTTAGTAACAATTAACCTAAGGTGACGGATGAGCACTAACTTTCACTAATTATATAGGCCAATTTGTCGGACATTATTAGTGCTGTATGTGTACCTATAGCTCACTTAGCATGCTGTGTTGGTTGTCAATCAAAACAAGTGCAATTTACTCAGAGCCAGGGATCATGGATCGCGTAATCTCGAATTCAACAGTAATTGTTATAAGTGTGCAAGTGACAGCACAGTTTACCTGAATGTTTAGGTTATATCGGCCTAAGCCATTTTGTACATGTCATTGCATTGTAGAACTTGGGTGAATGTAAATGTTAATATCAATAATCATAATATACATTATGATCTGCAACGGATTAAATCTAGTGTGCCATAAGCTGTGTTGTGATGGATGGTTATGCCTATGATACACTTACAGCAGGTGTTAAGCTGAGGAGTTCATAAGGTTTCTGATGCCTGGTTTTCGATGTCAGGTCTGATCAAATGATCCATATAATATCGAACTAGATATATATATATACATATACATATATATATATATATATATATATATATATATATATATATATATATATATATATATAGATATATATATATATATATATATATATATATATATATATATATATATATATATATATATATATATATATATATATATATATATATATATATATATATATAGGGTGATTGAACGTGAGCCTGCTATTATGGATAGATCAAGCCGTTCGAAGGCAAGGTATGTGAAACACACCAACACGTTTATTGGCAAGTGATGCTGGATCACCTCTGGTACAACAAATATACACCCACGAGGCCATTGTCTACATGTAGAAAATATAGTAATTGTAATGGGAGGATATTTTGTAGGGGTTGGCTTTGTTAGGCAGCGCCAAAAAGAGAGAGAGGATATTGCTTCTTCAGTCACACGCTCTCTGTTGCTGCGCAAACAAACACAATAATTTCATGGCTACATAGCAGTTGTTTTTCAGGCATCGGAGGTTTGTATTGGTGGCAGACAGTATCAATGATAAAATGACTCTTTAGTAGCTTACATTCTGATGCATTGTATTTTCAATGCGATTTTATAGACCATTATTGTGATGATGCTGCTTCTGAACTGGAATGAACCGAATTGCTCTCTAAACATTATTGACTTATGTAAAAGGTCATGCGCCCTGTTTGTAAGTTGGATTAATACAGCAGATTAACATCAGTGATATTAATACATTCCGCACAATTATTTCCCGGGAGTATCGGTCATGGCCGTGTTATGGAACGGTATGTGCTAGCAAATAACAAATAACTTATGGGAATATAATGCGGATGTCGCTTAACACATATCATCATGTGCAGCATATTTGATACAGGCTGTTTGCTGTTGTTCCCTTTCTAATAAATACATAAAAATCACTGATTCAAGCATAGCACACAACGCTTCATGCTTTAACAGAGCTTCAGCGACTGTTTGAAACCGAATTGCAGATCGCTTGATTTCAGTGCGTCACTCTGGGATGTAAAAATAATATTATCAAGTAATTTTCCAAAAATACTACTGATCCCTATGGTAATTATCATTATTATTCAACGATTTACTTTTATTCTTTGGTATATGTATCAGCGTGGAATGCAACATATCCGGCGGAGCATATGCATGCAAAAGTATCGCAGTTAACAACAGTGAGATATGAACAAACACTTCTTGGCAGGCATTCTTAATGTGATCGGAGCTGATTTCAGAATTACCATTGGCTTTGGCTGGCTTAAAGTTCTGAGTTGTAGATTCGACCTGCTTAACGGTTATGGAATTTGCAGCATAATGAGGCATCTTAACATCTTTCAAGTTCGTTATAAGAAACGGAGTTATACAGCCTAGAATATTTGTCCTTTAGGGTTTCGCACATTTTTACCCCATCATGAGCATCGTCCATAACGGTAGGGCTGGACACACGTGCACCAAATTTTTTACGTACTTCCTTCCAAAAGTTGGGGTTATTTTTGGACGCGCTTGCAGCTGTCATTCTGTTGGCTACTAATATGTCTTGATTGCGCATGACGTTCCGAGATTTCTCTTTGAAGTCTTTATTAGCCTTAAGCATTATATTTATTTAATTGTCCCGGTAGTAGGACATCCATTCTCTCGCCACAAGCGGCACCAGAATTTTTTTTTCAGGGATTGTATTTCGTCGGTCTAAGATCTGTTTAGCGGGAATACTACAAAGAGACGATGCCACGCAAACATGAATTATGTCATCGTGAAATTGATCAATTTTCTGAACATGCTTGCAACAACTCGGGTTCGCGCATGATAAAACATTTTACGCAGGGTGTCCTTGTACAAATCAATGTTATTACCCCTTGCGCCTTTCCACGATATCTACATGTAAAATTGTACAGCAAACTTTTAATATAACCGTACTATGATCTGTCATATTGTTATCATCATGAATGCAATCATAGCTTACAATTGATAACTCTAGATTCTTTGAAGCCATTAAGTGATCTAGTATCGATCTGGCATGCGACATGTCACTTTCATAAGTGAAATCGACATTTGCAAAGGGAATGGGATCAGACATTCCGGTTCACAGAAATTGTTTAATGATAGATATTTAGTAATGCTTCCCCATTCAGTAACATTGACATCAAATGCATTGTTTCTATCTATCTATCTATCTATCTATCTATCTATCTATCTAGCTATCTAGCGAGCTATCGAGCGAGCTATCTAGCGAGCGATCTATCGAGCGAGCTAGCGAGCTAGCGAGCTAGCTATCTAGCGATCGAGCGATCGATCTATCTATCTAGCGAGCTATCGAGCGAGCTATCTATCTATCTATCTAGCTAGCTATCTAGCGAGCGAGCGAGCGAGAGCGAGCGAGCGAGCGAGCGAGCTATCTATCTATCTAGCTATCTAGCTAGCGATCTCTAGCGAGCTATCTATCTATCTATCTATCTATCTATCTAGCTATCTATCTAGCTATCTATCTATCTATCTATCTATCTATCTATCTATCTATCTATCGAGCGATCTATCTATCTATCTATCTATCTATCTATCTATCTATCTATCTATCTATCTATCTATCTATCTATCTATCTATCTATCTATCTATCTATCTATCTATCTATCTATCTATCTATCTATATCTATCTATCTATCTATCTATCTATCTATCTATCTATCTATCTATCTATCTATCTATCTATCTATCTATCTATCTATCTATCTATCTATCTATCTATCTATCTATCTATCTATCTATCTATCTATCTATCTATCTATCTATCTATCTAACTAAAGTCTATCTACTCTATCTATCTATCTATCTATCTATCTATCTAGATCTATCTACATGCCTATTCTCGGATAATATGGTGCAAAAGTGCTCGACGATATTTCTCGGATAATGGTGCACACGATATTTATAAAATAAAATCAAATAACGTTATTAATCTGAGTTTGTGTGTGTTCATTTTACCTTAACTCAAGAGTCAACAGAACGTAGGGATAGTGACGTTAGCTTACTTAATTACGAGTTTGGTTTTTTTAAACATTAGCTCATTGTTTGATAATTTTGCGGGAACACAAATAGGAAGTCCATTAGTCGTTGCCGAGTAGAGCCGTGGACATGCTGTAATCCAATCCGCACGACTGGCTTCAATACATTGGTCTATCACAGTTACTTGCACCCATCTATCATCACCCTCTGCGTTGAAAGCTGTACGAGCACTTCCGACATCAATATTGCATACCATGCAGTTTAGCTAACAGGATAAGCAGAAAGACCATATACATCTACATATGTTCCGAGCGTTGTGTCAATCACTGAAAGGTCTATGTATAAAACGTACTTTTGTATACGCTAGTCGTTCTTTGTTATGATCAGTCATTTATCTTACTAGTCCTGTGGCTGATAATATTAATCTCACGCTGTTACGTAACTGACTAATACGTGTAATCATTAAAACATGTCTCATATTTATGACGCATGTTCAACAAGATTGCAATAGTACATAGTGATACTTATGATTCTTCGCAAGAGAGACTGCGGAAGTTGCTGCCATAAAGAATGTCATAAGATTACAATTTATAACGCAATACATATTCATCATTGATGACACCAATGTTTTCGCCATTTTGAATATTCAATGTAAAAATACACATGAAGGCGCACCATGCGTATTAGAATGAGATTTCCGGTAATCCCGATCAGAAGTGGAGGTATATGATGGTCTGGGCGTATTGATAAGTAAAGCCAAGATCATATTATCGATCGTGATAAGACCACAATCAAAATATTTATTGATTTCCGCATATATGCAAGCTACTCTGATCATTTCAATCGATAGGCATTTCCGAAGATAATTTTTACAATGTTATCTTAATTTCATAGGAGCTTCCGTCAAGATTCAATCTTACCCTGTTGAGGTGTGTGAGACTTTGATATATCAGATTGGTCGACGCTTCTAGGCAGGTTTGTTGATTACACGACACGATCCGCTGTAATGCAGCTGCATCAGCATGTACGCCGGAATCTAGGGACATGACAGATACAAATACATTCGATTAGTCTGAAGGTTTGCTTGGTTACAAAGGGATAGCACAATGGCAATCTTTCTCTTATTGATTCAGCTGAGTGTTAAATGGGAGATGTTTGTGGCGCGCACACATTAATCTACTAATGGTTTCATGGTTAGATATCTCGTGCTCGCTTTGTTCTGTTCTATTAGAATTGAAACTTGAGTGAGCGACAAACAAGGCAGTCCGTGCCTCTTGAACACACGTATTCCAAGCACATATACCCCTGAATTTAAAAGAGAATTCGTAATATCCCTGATTGCGCGAGCGTAGCGAGTCAACATGATTCCAACAATGTAATTCTTAACACGAAATACCTTCCACAATTAAAATAACAAGTGCAAAAGGCACAGGATTAGTTCACTTATATATTATATGTTTGGCGTGGTGTCAATATCTCTATGGAATTGGCGTGAGTAAAACCTTTATGAGAGCCTGAAAATGAACAAAGGCTATTTTTGTATGTTGTATGTTCATCATGCTGTCAAACTATAGGGTATCACTTGCGCATACCTTGTGTAATTTAATATTTAAGAACTACTAAACAGAAAGCGTAACCACCAGCTTGATGGATGTGTTCTTACCTATTTGCCCGCTTATTCAGCCTTGCGTGATCACATCATACCGTTAGTTGTGAAGCGAAGGCTCGTGTTGTGAACCCCATCTTACTAATGGGTGCGCTTTGTTGTCCTCGCATGTAGTAAAGATGCAATAATGGAATTCACGGATCATATGTGCTTAAAGTAAGGCTTCTCATACGCTACTTCCTTGATGTGATATTTTACGGACACTAGTCCGTGAGCAGGGTATGCAAAAAAAAAATTCAATCCCCCGGACGTATTACGGCGTAAATAGTTAAGTCGGAATGAAATGCTATAAGTAATACGTTGTGCTAATTTCCATAATATGAAATGCTTTTGCGACATGTAGAAAGGTTTTGTCCTCAACCGTTTTGTATACATGTTGACTAGACCAGTGTTAGATAAATGGCAGGTAATTTGTTTGCGATTTGGAATACTGATAAGATCGCCAAGACATTAGGCACGTCATTTCAGTCCAATAATCAAGCGTTCGTCACGATGAATTCCTAATGTTCAGTTAACTTCATTGATTAAGTAACTGATGGTAATCATGGTAACTTCATGATTGTTAGCTATGAAAAAAACATTCTGCGGGGTTCATTTATTTGCTTAGTGCGCCACATTTGGCAACTTAATGTCACATGAAATCATTCTGTAACTGTAGCATTCTTATTCATATCAACTGCTATCAACCATGAATTTTCAAGTAAGCCAAGCACTACTCTGTTACATACGCACCACAATAAATCAATCAAATAGTTGGTTGAATATTGCATTGGCTAATTACAGAAAAGTTTGCTAGCTTAATATATAGATGTCTGGACAGCTGGCTAAAGGTACCGACGATTAAATACCATGTTGAGTAGCTAATGATTAAGATACATGGCTGAAAAATAGGCATGGCTGGCTAATGATTGTGATGGGTGGATAAATGTAGAGATAGATGGCTAAACATACGATGTTATCGCCGTCACATAACGCGTTCGCGTTCTTCACGAGGAATTCCCAATGTTCAGTTAGCTTCATTAATTCAGTAATTTATGTTTATCATGGTTATTTTATGATTGTTAGTTATGATTTTACGTATCTATTGTATGACAAGTAAATTGCACCTTGATTTGGTGTTGCATTAAGTAGTCAATGTCTCATGATGCATTTCAGTTCCACTCACGAAGCGCATAGCAGGTGCTTATGAAAGTTGCAATTTCAATATCAATCTCTATGAGAAAAAGCATAGCGTTCATGTAGTTCCTAGTTGCTATTCTTGTGTCTTAGTCATCTGAAAATAACAAATAGAAATTATTTGAATAACAAACGCCTCCCGCCAGACAAAGCATTTGGTCCGTAGGTATTCAAAAAACAACCACAAGAATTCTTGTCCATCTCATCACGACATCCAATTGAGAAATGATCGCAACTAACAATATGTCCCCGATGAAGGCAAATAGATAACATAAAGCATACTGCTTCAGCTTTTCTGGTTAGACGCTATACTTTATACCATTGATGCCAAATGTTCATCTGGACTGGATATTACACACGCACATAATAGCAAATGTGGTGTATTAATTATCTGGTGTTCGCTGTATGAAATGTCCGACCTTTAATCAGTCGAGATACATTGTGACAATGCTTAGACAACGTGAGACACTCACTACGCACAAGATTATTATCTGCCGCGTAAAGCTGGTCAAATCGTGCCTTACAAACAGGGCACAGAATAACGAAATATCCTTCGCTTGGTAGGCTGGATCCCAAGCAAGTCTGGTCCATTCGCGAGTTAGTCCATTCACATTTTGTTTGACGTACTCGGATGACTATAACGCGTAGGTGAATACAAATAAGTTTATGTCCTGAGTTGGCTTATGTTAGCGATTTTTTGTTACTACCTTGCCAAATTCTATCCCTCACTATGTGCTTTGCAACATACTATGTAACTACATCATATGATGGCTGTGTCAGTCCTCATATTTAACCAACGTACGTTCCAGTGATCCTGTTGCGTATATTTCGTCATCTCCATCCGCAGTAAAGCTCGATTGGGCTAACATATTAATAGTTGATATTAAAATGGCCCATTTAGTAGACACCAGAACAAATACATCAAAATTTTAACCATAACAATTTAAATGAATGGATTGATGAGGCGGCAAAAACGGTGCCACAACAGAGGATGAACGACACTGTCTGTCTCTTTGCTACAGTGCACGTTCGTTGTAACGACAAGAGGAGATGAATAAGGTAATATCCATGTAGCTTGGAAGCTCGAATTTACTAACCAGCGCCATTTGCCAATAACTATTATGTGAACCGTTTATAGATTGTTCGCGAAACAACATGGCCAAATTCAATCTCTTCGTCGTCACTCAAGGACACATAATGGATAAATGATATCACCAATGCAATAGCCGAATAGCATATGTACTATTATTTTTAGCTCAGGAAACGATTATATTATACAACTTTTACAAGTGCTCGTGATGGATCTTCCCAGAACGATAATTATTTAAACAATAATTTGCAATATGATCCACCTTTGATGTGAGAATCGCAGTACATACATACATACATACATACATACATACATACATACATACATACATACATACATACATACATACATACATACATACAGACATACATACATACATACATACATACATACATACATACATACATACATACATACATACATACACAGACATACATACATACATACATACATACATACATACATACATACAGACATACATACATACATACAGACATACATACAAGACATACATACATACATACATACATACATACATACATACATACATACATACATACAGACATACATACATACATACATACATACATACATACATACATACATACATACAGACAGGACATACATACATACATACACACACACATACATACATACATACATACATACATACATACATACATACATACATACATACATACATACATACATACATACATACATACATACATACATACATACATACATACATACATACATACATACACACATGTATACATACATACATACATACATACATACATACATACATACATACATACATACATACATACATACATACATACACATACATACATACATACATACATACATACATACATACATACATACATACATACATACATACATACATACATACATACATACATACATACATAAATACATACATACATACATACATACATACATACATATCAGTGACATCGTTCATGGATATACATTGTGCGCGCTGGATATTTGAGGCGAAACGTAAATAACCATAAACGTTGTATATCGTTAGCATACTATCTCTTAAAGCTCCCGAGCACCCTATTTTCAATCATCGTCAACATCATCTTAAGATCTCTAATAGCTATTAGTAAAGCGCTAGTTGATCAAGGTATCAGATTGGTCTGCTTCTACGCTTACTTCCCATTCGATGCACAAGTTTTGATATTCATATCGTGAGGCGCACAGTAATGTTTCATCAGTGTTCATCAAAGTATTTATTTAAAGAATTGATACCAATTTTATAAAAAACAATCAAAACTCTGTTCACATAGTACAGAAGAATGCCTATCTACAACAAACGGTTTAGCAATATATTTTCGATGAAGCGTCGTGTTAACTTAGAAACATTTCTTTATACTTTCCAAAGCGACGGTGCAAACGGCTGAAACGGAGCGTCAGCTGCATGCTCATACTTCCGCCTCATGATGTTTTGTTCTAAATCGTTATTTATCCAAAAGACAACTATCGTCAATGCATATATTTTGAAATGCCATTTTACACATGGATACATCTAGACTGTTGGCGACATAGCGTATTAAGTCCGGTTGGATTAACAGGAGGCATGAAGAACACCCGGACAGGCTGTAACCGACACAATCATCTGTCATGAGAAAGAATCTTCCTGCTATGGAATCCAATGACTGTAAAGAATTATGCCGTCTTGTGGCTATAAATGCTGTAGGCGATTCAGTACCACTGTAACGACGGTGTAGCGACTCTCCTCTTGCTTGTACTATACACGATCTATCAATCAATGTGTGGAATTGTTTTTATGCGGCAATGCCACGCATGCACTTCCATGAAACGTCTAAAAGATTGCATTGTGAAATTGTACAGTGGCAGACGAAAACAATAATGGTGTATTTCTTAATGCGAGGATCTACTATGCAAAAATTAATATTCCCCTTAGATTGTTCTCCAATCAACAAAATATTCTCTTTGTTCATCAAGAGCCTCCCCTCGTCACGATTAAGTTAATTGCTAAACATCAACTCATCGCTATGCTTACCGGAATAGCTTGTAAGGAAGAACGACCATGGTATTATGTTTCGGATGGCATTAAGTGTCTGTCAGAAAAAAAGTGGATTGATGATGACTCTTGCTAATTCTCTAATTGATTGTTCGGCTGAATGTATAGATGCAACACTCAACATTTATTTCGAATGCGGTGCACTCTGCTAAATTGAACCTTCTTTAGGCAGCCAGGATTATCATAGTTGATGCAGATAGTCCGTATATTGTGCAATAGTCAGCACATAGGGGCCCATATTTGCTGGCTTAGAGACTTAGTGAGGTCTATGACGCTCACGATAATCCGTTTCCTTATGATGATAAGCACAGGCTTTGCTTCTTCTTATTCTAACATGTTCTGTGTCTTGAAAAATGAAACGTTGAATAATATATACTTCATGTGTTGCAATTACTGCCATGTTGTTGAGAGTTAACTACATCAATAATAACAATGGGCGTTTGATATTGAATCGCTATCCTCGTATCACAAGGGGTGTGATGTCATTAATTCAGCATTAATTCAATTCAGCAAAGGGAATATTTACCTGGAATACTAGCGTTCTAGAGACTCAAACCGCCGCTCGCTCAAGTGTCTCATTATGCATTACAGAGCAACGCAAGCTACCTTCATTGGATTTATGAACGCGAACGTGCCCCAAAAAACACGAAGCTGGTTTTATCTGTGGTATTTCGTTGTTACCAAGCAATCCGTGGCACAATCAGATAGATTTGTATCTGTCATGTTCCTAGGTTTCAGCAGACATGCTGAAGCAACCGGTTTATGGCTTGTTGTTTCTGCGCAATATATCAAGCCACATGATAGATAAGGTGACAGATAGCCAACGATAACAATGTACCACGTGCGATTGACTTCTTCCATGTGAAAATATCTGACAGAGAATGGCTACCTACGATGTATCACATTCTCACACAAACTTAATTACGCTGGCGTAATTTAAGTACCTCCATTTATAACGTTAGCTATTCTTTATCAATGAAGAGCAAAACACTTAAAACGTCCATAACAGCTGGAACGATGTGGATGACAATATGATATTTTTACTCTCTGAAAGAGAAATATAAAACAAAAACTAACAATTGATTGATATACCGTATGCCATATACCTACCTGGCGTAGTCCAGATAAATGACCAAAGCAACATTGAAAACACCAAGAGGCGCATATGTAAAAAAACACACCAAAAACCTGATCGATTGAATAATGGCAAAATTTGCACAGTCATTAAACTTTTTGCAAATATGTAATGATTTAGCTACAATAAAGCCTCCATATCTATGGCATACGATGCGCATATATAAAAGAAGCAATGAATTGTGCATGGCACTGGCGGGCTCAGTCCTGGAGGTCGCAGTTAAGTTGCATAATTAGTCACAGGGGTGAACGGAGACTCAATCACACAGTGCAATTCGATAAAACATTATTAATATCTTTAATCTATTACTCGCTAACGCGTTGCATCGATGGTTGTAAGCCAGAACATGTGACAACATAATACACCAGCAGACTGTAAGTGACATGACTATATGTCACTACAGAACGCGTCTCATAGTCTCACAATAACATTCTCTAACAAACAGCAATAGCTGACTTGGTACCTTTACAACAGCTTATGGCAAGGAAATACAAACAATACATGAAATTTAAAACATGCGGCAATGTCATACACCATCTAGCACACACGCATACGCATGTTGTTGCGGTTGAATCTTTTTAAAGCAGTTTTCGGCGACAAAGGCCATGTACTGCCACACATACACATGTAACATTCGTTCTATGTAACCAAGTATCTGTGAGGATTTACGGTTGATGTGATTAGATTTGGCGGAGAGATTCGACAAGCCACAGAGCATTTCAATTCGATTCAAGAGCATTTATATCCGACTGGTGTTTCTAATGAGACCACTTAGCAAATAAAATGTACCCATGCGTCCTGCCACCAGTAGCATGTTTTAACGGGTCAAACCACGCAACGAAATTTTACATCGATCGTCATTTTATCATGAAATCAGTCAGTCTCTGCATGATTCCTCCTATGTACTAACGATAGCTAGCAACAACATTACCCAATACCAGCTAGGCTTAACCACGCCAGAGATAATATATCGCTATGGCACTATATACATGGTGCTATGTTCACTTGTTTAACATTACATTTAACCTTATTTGTAGCATGCTTGAACTTTGGAGGAATCACAACCACCAAGGATGCAATGACTTACCTTTCAAATTCAGAATGAGAGAATCTTTGCTTTGAGTTCGTAAGCGTTTGGCAACATTTTAAAGCTTGATTATATTGCAAATTATGTGTGCTATATGTAATGTCGCAGGTCGAACAATCGTGGTTTCAGTCTTAATGTCAACAACGTTTCTTGAATATTTCGAGCTTTTATAAAACGCCAATACGTGTCCGATGGTAATAACGATCGGGTCACATATTCTCAGTGACAGCTTACGTTGCATCCTAAGATTTCACGGATGTCGATACGTCACTTCTAGTTACACATTGTTTTCTCACAAAGTAAGCTTAATGTAGAGCAGGTGTCATTTTGGCTGGGTTTCCACTCGTTTGTTAACAGCAGCCCCCGGCACATCATGCCGTGCAAGGATCGCCGCTACTCTATGTTTGCCTCTCCTTTCATGATAAACTAAGCCCTTAGAGAAATGGCGGTACGAAAATTTAAAAAACATTTGAATTTTTTTAGCAGGATTTGAACACCGGCCTCTCGCGTGAAAGGTCGGACGCCTTACCCCTACACCTATTTATATCAATATAACAGTGTATACAAGGACTGATAACAGCATCGTAGTAAACAAATCATTGCGATTGGGTGCGTTTTGTACAGCTGTGTGCACACAATCGATCAACGTGCTTGCTCCAAAATGTGCCTCTTTGTCATCTACAGAAAAATGTGTTGAAGGTCTCGACAATGTGTACAGTTAGCAACAGTGGTTTTCGGGATAACATAATGCTTGTAAATAATGCAATTGTAAGACACATCTATACTTAGATTTTAAAAAGCATATGCGACTCATTGTAGAGAAGTACTACAAACTAGTCAAGGTCCCCTAGCCTGATGGCTGCGGGCGCTGTTTACATGTTACTGATGTTCAATAGTCTCGCCTTCAGTCTAGGAGCGCCTAATGTATTGAACTGAACGGGCATCCCAGATTTGGGATGCTTCAATCACAAGCCGTGTCTCTCGGTCACTCTCGGGTACCTTTGAGTCGTTGTCTCTCATTGGTCAGTTCTACAATTTCCGAAGTACTTGTCCAGCCGGCCGAGTGATTTTTATGAGCCGGGCACACATTCTACAATACTCCGATTTGTTGTTTCACGCTGAGTGGCACCGTTAATCACACATTCGGCGAGAGAAGCAGACACACAACTGGTTCTTTTTAACTTACTATCACGTAAACATACTATCGTGCAGCTAAGCGATTAAAGCGCTTGTTGTGGTGCCAATTTGAACTTTTGAGACGCCCCATAATTCCAGAACACATTCAATGTGTTCTCATTGGCAGCAGACCACTACAATGTCCAGACGTCAAATAGAACCGAGGGTGCGTATCACAAGCCAGTTCCATGAGCCAGACACGTGCAATTAAGGTCAATCCGGGTCACAACCTTTGCTATGATTGGTCACGAAGATTAACGAACGTGTGTAATGAATATTCGGACGCGTCACTTTTAGAGCTGGTCGTGTCGTAGACTCAAAGGGCGAGAAGCGTAGCGGAACCCCTGGAGTCTGGGACGCAGACTAACTACAAACCTTAAATGACCGATTTATGAATTACAGCTAGCCTATTTTATCCAACTCATGCTCCCGACAGTTGGTGCGGGACAGACATTAGGAATTACCTTTCAAATGGCGCGTTGCTCATCTTACCTTAACACAAATAATTGAATACCGGGTTCTATTCGTTGTCGGATGTGTCTGGTATTCGGCACAATGTTCTACATATGAGTATCTAATATGCATTACTTAGCATTCCCCTTATATTGTTCTGCGACCATCCAGTCGTAACATTTCCTTATTAGGCGCCTTTCTCCGTCCCTTTTTGGGATATCGCAGGATAACACTACCTGATGAGTCTCTGAAGGTATTAAATTGGTGTTGGTTGATTTGTGTTTGACAGCTTGTGTTTCACTAATGCGATTGTGCTATCCATCCACATGCATTGATGTTCTAGATCAAATGCTTTTTGTACTCAGCGCGTTCAAAAGCGCGTTACAACTATGAATTAGTAATGCAAGGTATGAAAACAATAGCTACACATTATGCAAATACTACAAACAATCCATTAAAAGGCAATCTGTGTTCCAACATGCGCCCTTATTGTGACTAAAAACCAATGACTTTTTGATACATATCACTCAATATAAGAAGCTTTAAATTGATGATTTTGATAAAAAGGTAAGGTTTAAATCTGTTATTTATCACAAATGGCTAGGGGGCGGATCCACCGAACTGGGTCAATGTATGGCGAGAAAATGTAGCCAAAGGCAGTCTTCACACGACTTCGCAGGTACTGGGACCTCAACGGCATCATTTGTTGATATACGGCAGTCATATCAGTGATCTTCGGAGGTACCTGAGCATTAAAGATCTTGAAAACAAAAAGTTTAGTCACGATGTACTCCAGCAGTGACTTGATGGGCAGTCAGCGAAGTTCACGGGGGTGATGTTGCTGGTCCGCTTTGTTGGGATGATTATACTGGTTGCACTATCGTTTACCAGCTATGGCTGTTGTTGAAACTTATTGAGCAGTCCACATGCAGCAGCGTTGTAGAAGTTGCGATGTTACTACGTCATTGACATATTTAGTAGCGACATTGGTTAGAATCAGCCCGAGATTGCCAATTTGATGAAGCGGATCGACATAAAGTATTCATGTGCTTCTACATCGTCATCGTAGTATCATTTACCACACCTAGGTTTCCACATGTGGTTCACGGGGGAGCCCCCAACTTTATTTGTGATGTCCTTGACCCAAGCTAAATTATGCTTGGAGGCAAAGAGCATGATCTCGGTTTTGTCGCCGTAGAGTTTACGATCGTTTAATTGGCAAGTTACCCTTCGTGGTTTAACAAAAATCTTACTCCAGGTGTGATGATATTATGCCTATGAAAATCAGTTTAAAATAATGCCACACTATAAACAGGTCAAGGATCACCGCAGATTAAAGTACGTCCCTAAAACTAAGTACGTCCCTCGATCAAAGTACACCGTACCTGAATCAAAGGACGGTGTTAAAAACGTAGCGGTAACCCCGTCAATCTAATTTATCAGTATAAAAGCAACGTTTTAACCGGCCGAGAGTTGGTTATTCCAATTAATGACGTCATAAACTATATTTATACACCAGAATGGTTTCCCCAACCAGTGAGGTATTCCCCAATACCGGTCTCGTTGTTACCCATGCCATATGAGACATCTCTGAACTCATCATTCACGTGCGAATTTCACTCGATAACAAATAGTGTGAGTGTATATAACTAGATATAATGATGAAATGGTTTATGGTGATGCAATATACAAAATTCCATAAGATTTCTATAACAAATTCGGTCTTTGACACTGAAAATCGGGCGTACTTTGATTAACGTACGCAGCGTCCCTCAATCGTAGTACGACTTTAGAAGTTGTTGATTAAGTTGACAAGGCTTTTTTTTTAAATAAACTTCATTTAGTTCATCCGTCATCACTGCATATCATGGAATACCATTATTGGCATCAATTGTTCGTGAATATCATAGAGGCCAGCTACAGACTTGTAGACAAATTGTGGAAACTAAGTCAGAATGCCACCCAAAAATCCAGCACTGTGAGTTCAGATAAGAATTCGGTTTTCAGATTCAAGGTTTTGGGAGTAAGAAATTTGGCTGGAATTTAGCTGATGTTGAAAGTTATAATTGTTGCATGTCTATAAAATTGTGTTTGTTTCAGTTGTTCTTATTTCACATGCATGGTACAATCATATTTCTCTCCTGCTCCATTATTTAAAAAAATCCCATTCCTTCAGAACTGTTTGACCATGATACTGATGATCTATGTTTCCAATCAGTAAGTTCTAAGGTGAATTTATAAATATGATCACTGCATTGTAAGCCAAAGAAATCATAGCTTTGTAAACAAAAAAAAATGAACACATCGCTTGTATTAGAATAGCTGATTTTTTTTATCATAAGCAAAGCATATGTGCCATATACAGTAGCATATACATAGGTATATTTCTCTCTTTGGGTGAAAATATTGGTATTGAGCATCATACAGCTTTATACTCATGATTCATAACATTAACTTGTTCCATCAAGTACCTATCCATGTGGAAACATCGTGCTGGAAAAGTTAAGCTGGACTTAATCAAGGATGTAACCGAAAGAAGGAAATCAAGGAATGAACGTAAACAAACTCTCTGTGTAAAGCACATGAGCTGGTGGCTCGATGAGGTGGATAAATATTTTTGCAGTATAAAGACATGCAAAGAGTGCGGAAAGCCATACAACGCTAAGAGGGATATCCGGCAGTTCGGTAGATGGGTGGGCTGTGAGGGTGATTGCAACACGTGGGTTCATCGCAAATGTATTGGCTGGACGGAGCGCTATGTAGATGTCAGAGAGTACTTCTGTAGCCCATGCCAGGAGAAAGCCAGCTGCTAAACTTTTTTCTTCTTCATGTTTCAGCTTCACTGACAATTGCTTGTATAACATCTTGACTTGCATATTCCTCAATTTCTCTATAAAAGTCAAGCAGCAAAGATTTTTTACTTCTTTATTTAATTCCAGCTTGAAAGCAAAGCTTCTCTAACTGCTGATTCATTCATCCCCTGGAATTCATCTTCAATCATTCTCTTTATATCAGCAACAGTTTGATTTTCTACAAATGTGTATGGTGCTCTTTATCAGTGATAAATACTGGGTGCTCCTTAAATTGAGGAGGTTTTGGCTTGAATAATTCAGCAGTTGCTTCATAATTTATCTAACACTCCACATACTTTGCACACTTTTCTCCAGCAAGTTGGCAGAAATGTTTGAGTTCTGGATCTAATGGATCTCCTTTCAGGGACACATGTGGCTTTGTTACTTTAGGGGTGAGAAGATACTCAGCAAGCCGCAGCTTTGTACGGAAAGCAACTACTTCCTCAAGAATATCTTGCACATACTTTGAAGTACTTCTATGGTCTTTGGGATTTTGGACAATTAGAGAAGTTTGTCCCTGCTTGGTCTTGGGATGTGTTGACTTCAACTAGCTGCTGACGATACGTACCACTGGTTGTGCAGAATGCCACTGGCACATACACTTTGAAAAGGCATTTTACCTGTAAGCAACAAGAATAAAATAGACTAACCACTTCTACATTAAGCATTATATATGAAAAAATATTTCTCCAGTCATTTGTGTTCCAATTTGCCGTCATTTATTTTCACTGGCATCGTAGTAAATTTACGTATATTGATGTCTCTTTATAGCTTCATACAGACCTGATTCCCAAATGATTCCTTCTTCATAATGTTATCACAAATAGTATCAATATAAACCATACGCAGATTGCCGATCTTGAATCATTTTCTATAAGTAGAAAATAAGAATTCAACTGCTTGACCAGGCTTGCGTGGCAATAGGCATCAGAATGTCATATAGAGTATATTCATTTCACAAACTTAAATAACTTACTACTTTTTCTACGATGTAGTTGTGACACATGGACTGGTCAACATACTTGTCCATCATGATATCGCAATTGACCACCGTGTCTTATTAACACAGCTCTGATTAAGCTGTATTCAATTCTACTGACCCGATAAAGCTGATCATTGAACTTACCTCCATGTCATATTGGTCGTTAACAGATGGAAAACGTTAAGTAAGGAGCATCGCGTCTTTTTGTGAAATCTCCGAGACCACTGATAATTGATTAGCAACGTGGTAAAGTCGGTCATGAAAAGTCACTACGTTGCCTTGATAATCACCGGAATATTTTCTTTTTCATCCGCGGAGAGAATTTGGTTTATGGAGAGGATTAAGGTCGAAAAAATGTTTGACACTTGAGCAGTTGCAACCCAACGTCTTGTATTGATTTAAATTGGAATCTCCAGCTGAGTTTGTCTCGCTATTAATTTAGTGCTTGGAGTTTTATCGGTTCCAACAGCCATAACAAAGTGTTGTGATTGGGGTAAAAGGATGCTTAGGTTGATAATCACTAGTTTGTGATGCGTGATTCCAATGCTATATTGACATATTGAAATAGCAACAGAAGGGGCTACGTCCGGTTAGTCGTTGTCACTCACACTTTACATGGTCCTCTCTCACCACGCCCATGGTTCACACATCTTCGTAAACTTTTCTCTTCTTTTCACAGCAGATGCGTCCAAATACTTTTATGCTGTTTATTGTTCATTTCAGTCATTAGCCCTTGGCAACCCATTAAGCACAGGTAATGGAAATATAGCCTTAAGCCGCAATAGTGAGAGAAGTGGCGGACTGTTAATTAAGTCCATGGGGAAAAGGGATGTTCCCTCACAAATCATGTGTCAGATGCTGCTTTTCCCACCGTGAGCCATTTACTGCGTTGTTGGAAGTTGCTCCGCAAACCGCAGCACCAGGATCAGGCCGCTGCGCAGTCTAATTACAACAAAAAACAAATCCACATTGTTTGCATACGCTTGGAGCAATGTCATGCACACATATATCAGTATTATGCATGGTAGATATGGTAATCACTGTATAGTGAAATACTTGACAAATAACAGTATAACTATTGCATATCTATGAAATACTAGGGGTCGAAGATCAGAAAAAAGAGCTAACCATGATATTTTGGTTAATTAGTAAGTGTGGTATTTAATATAAGTTCTTATTATATACAGTAGAATCCTGCGACTACGCGTACCTTCGATTAAATTAGTCATTCCCGAATTGTGTTCGCAATGAAAGGCGGTTATTTTTGTCAATTGCAACATGTGATACGTTGGCTTCATTAATAACAAAATACCCTTCACATGTATTCATGCGCTGGAAATCGAGCCAACATCATAGTTTCATTTGCACACGTAAAGTATTACGGATGTTTAATCTTGCAATCACTGCATAGTGAAAAACATATGACGGGAGTGAAATTACAGTGATAGCTTTATTTGTAATTGCATATCTATGCAAAATTATGGGTCGAAAACTAGAAAAGGATAAACATGTTATTTTTTCAATACGCGAGCGCGGTTTGTAATGGAAGCTGTCATTATTTGCAGCAGAATCCTACAACCACCCACACCTTTGATTAAAGTTTATAAGTAAGGGTGATTTATGTCGTTTACTACAAACGCATTATATTTAACAGGTATATGCCAGATTGTAGTTCAGCCATAACTCATAAGCATGGATTCAGGTTATCAAGGCAATCTCACAATTATATTGGCTGTGCTCCCATAATAAACTTTTTTCACATGCTTGTGCATCCGAGCCCTTTTGGGAAGAAATTATTCAAGACCCGCAGACGTACTAGGTGCAGTGTTTTGATTGTCGTCTCAAATCTGCTGATCAAACTTAATGATGTTTTAGACCACCTGCCGTGGTTTTGATAATTTACAATTTTTGTATCCGCTGTACTTTCTGTATCCGCTGTTCACCAGACGTTTGGCATTTACCTGATTTAGAGGCCATTTATGTAGGAAGACACTTCCTAACAAAAGTCATATAGCCGGACGCGAGTGTAGACTTTCACGCTTAACCTGTTTGGCAGCGTTGCAACATTATTTCGGATATTCATGTTCGTTTGCCGAGCAGTCTTGCGTTCTTCATTTATGCTGGTGGTGACGACGAGTCAGCCATCGCTTTCGCCATTCTTTGTTATCATTTAGTTTACTTGTTTAGTTATCAGGAATCCTCTATACCCCGTTTCAGGAAGGCATTATAATTGACTAATACAAAAATAGCCAACACGAAATTTGACGGATTGGTTGTTTAGCATTTGTAACCCACCTTTAACTTCATCGCATAGCTTAAGTTTGTTTTGAAGAGTCTTGGATGACACTGCTTTGCTCCCGTTGCTTTTGCCACAGGAAGCTAGGAGAAATCTTGAGCAGCAGTCATTAAGATTTACAGCATAAATACTTCATTGTCAATTATACGCAATTAATCGATATTCTTTGAAAAGGGACTATTCATTGTGACTGTGAATTGAATGTTTATTTTACTTCTGGTAATGTACAACTGGTATTAGGGTGGCTGTCATTAATGCACACCAGAGACTTCTTTTACCTAACGCTGAATCTTTCCTGAAACCGAATAAGCATGAGATCTTCCAAGTGTAACGCAAACTCGACGGAAAATAAGTTCACCTATGACACAATTATGCATGCATAATCTTAATGGAGAAGATGTTGCATATTTCTGTCACGTCAACAGAAGTAAAGATAATTACATGGCGGACATTGCGTCACGGAGAATATCAACCAACACTGTGTCTTGTAACGCGTTATTCAGGCATACATAGTCCGAAGCGAGCAATGATAGTTAGATCAACATTCCTCTGCAATCTGCAATCAACCGTGGACGATTGAGCAATGTAAAATACCGACATTGATTACGATTTTTTAATCATTGTGGGGTCTTTGTCAAGACTCGTTGCGCGTATATGATATATGTGACCTTCATATAACTTAAATGCTAACAATACTCAAAACTTGTAGTGACATTGTAGACAAATACTCAAAACTTCAAGCATCGTTTGGAATATTTGTTACAGTTGTAACATTGATAAGATATCGTAATAAGCGTGCTGTACCCAAGTCACGCCACAATATACGATCAACCTTTTTTCACGTCAAAAATTGTCATTCAGGAAGTAGGTGGCCCTTATTCCAAATTAACCCTAACGAAATGCCTTACCCTGGGCTCCCGAACACAACACATTCAGCATTGGGGCTAGCAGCAGAAGCCACTGGGCATTTATTTCAGCAGTATCTCGATTCCATACTTTTGATGTTGCGGGATACAGAATCATCATTCAGAATTCTCAAATGAGCAAGGTAATTATTGTCATGTGAGTAACGTGTCTCGTCATTTGTGCCTGTTAGTTTTACTGTCGTATGATCGCATATGGGTTGAATTGATTTTTCTCTAATTTCTCGATTCAAGAACTTAACATAAAACATGGTTAATGAATATAATGCAACTGCGTTTCTGTTTGTGAGGATAATTCATCATGCAACTATATGTCGACTTAAAGCGATTTAACTGTCTCTACCTGAATTTGGTAATGGAGTTCCCTTCGTTGCAACCTAGTTACAATCGGCGTAGTTGTGTTTTTGGGTCAACAAAAATTGCTCGTCTTTGCGGTTTATTACCACATTTCTGCCAATTGACATTAATAACAGGAAGCGATTAATCCTGATTGACTTGGATTGTACATACAATAGCAGACCTACAATTCATAGTAGCACTCGAATTGGCATGGCTAATATCTGTGCATCATCGGCGTACACAAGTGATGGCAATCTAGGTCTAATATGATCCGTACCTTATCACAATATTAAATGTTAGGTTAAAAGGATGGATATAACTGCTTCATACTAAAAGTACATTAATAAATTTTAACGTCAATCCAAAAATGTCCGTCATTCAATTTTTTTTTATCAACACGTGTATGGATTAGTTAAAAACAACAGTTATTGCATTTTGCATTTCCTGCACGTTTATTTGCTCTGCTCGTTGTTATCATATATTATATTATTGAATAGTGTGTCTCTTTGGGCTTCAATCTTACCTCTCGGATGATCACCATGTGATAACAACAACAACTAGGACGTTAACGGCATTGAGGATAGCCAATAAAGCAGAATTACAGAACCAATTATAATAATGTGTATTGCCCAGGTGTGCAATGACTTAGTCTTATTTACATATCTCGCAATACTGAGTCAAAACAACTTCGTTGCCGCAACAAACCGCCCTCAAAAGCCAATGTTATTTGACCATGCAAGTAACCTTATAAAACATACGTAATCGTTGTGAATGCGGCATATCACTCAAAAGAACAGATGACACAAAAAAACCGCGATTAAAATTGCACATTGCGTTATAGGAACCCAACAAAATATATACAAAATATCGCATAACCCACCAGCATGGACTTACCCAATACGCTATGACTTATGTGTCTATTTTGTGAGTTATAAAAAAGGTGTCCCAGTTCACAAACAAAGATGGCGATACAATGAACCAGCAGAGAAGACTATATTTAAAACCCGCAAACCAAAATAAATCTTATAACGTACTAACATTCTGCCTGGAAAGGTTTTATTACTTTCACGTCTCGCATTACACTTCCCCAACCATGTTGATTCAGTGTAATTGATGCCTGTGTTTAGTCCTTACATCACAAATGCGATCATTACACGTAAACCTACATGCAATCGTCCACAAGCTGCTCATCATCGCATGAAAGAAATACCCATTTTTGGCCTGGTTAATGGCGATGTTGTGTTCACACAATATTAACCATAATCACGACCATATACACAACAATTCTGACGTTATATCTTCACTAACTGTATACCATTTAGGCATTATATATTATTGAGCCTTGTCATTGCACATGCAGTTATTCATAAAACAGGTAGGTATTTAAAACACTGAAACCCGCAACTGCATCCGAAGTCAATGCGGTCGTTGTGAATGCATATAAAATATTCGCAATATTTTAGTTTTAGATATTGACGACAACGTTGCAACTCAAACCGTTTTCGTCGTGTTTCATACAAAATAGTGTTAAAATCCACAATCCAATATTGTTTTGGAAGCACAGTCTGAGGTGTGGTTAGGATTTACTGTAATAATATTCACTTCAACATTAAGTAATCCTAAACTTATATTGCCCCTAAACGCTTCTATAGCAATATGGGACTATAAGTTTAAAAAAGCAGGCGCTCATTATTACACAGAACACCCACTCTGGCATAACCTGACTCATTCGTTTATTTGATATAGAGTGGCACAGCCAAGGGTAATGCCTGGAAACAATGGTAATTATTTAGAGATATAATGGTGATGTTAATCAAGTTGCGCAAAATTTATATGCTACTGTGAATGAACCTGTGCAACACAAAACCCTGTTTATTTGCAACTTTCTGGACGATGTTTTCTGATTCTGAATCGCGCACAAATGCTATAAACAAACTATTAACATAAAATTATGCACAGTATTGTTACAATGTTTATACTGCTTATCATGCCCATTAACATACACAAAATAGGTGAAGCTATCCGGACAGTAATTTAAACTTGTCTTGTGGATAACTGTTCGTGCAACAACTGTCCAACGGAAGGGAAATCCTGGGCTACCATGACATCAAAAGTGTCCTTATATACATTGGTTTTCATTTTAACAGAGTTTTCTGGAATACTAGCGTAGTCAGATAGGGTATAGCTTCATCACATTGTCAGAGAAGAGCGCATATTCAATCGTGTACGAACGAAAGACTGGCGTTTAATTGGTATTCATTCGCATGCCAAGTGCTGTTGCAATTATTATGCATTCACTGAACAATATCGCATTCGATTCATTGCATCAGTATGAGATGGCCGACGATGCCAAATAAATAATCTAAAAAAAGGTAAAACTGGTTATGCAACAGCTGGATAGGCGGTTCATTTATCACCCGATAGGGAAAGTAACAACTCCAGCATATCACAAAAGCATTTGTGAACAAATGCAATATTTTTGATTGCTGTCGGCTGAAGCATGATGATATAATTTATAATATGGCACTATTGCATATTGATTTGTAGTTATTAGTTTCACTAATTTTTCCTTTTGTTTCCACTGGTATCTCCGTTTTTGTCAACAGAGGTGTTGCATTTGGGAACATATCGAATACCTTATACAAATAGAAATATAACTGACCGTTACAGCAATAACAGTACATCATGCGCAAATCATGCACGTGGATGATGCGTTAATTCCATCATTATTAACTGTGTCTTAGAGATGGCTATATATATTGTATAGTGAAAGTAGTGTTAATTTTATCGTGCATTCAGCTGTTATAGCCGGTCGTATTTGAGAAACTGACCTGTTCAGGATAGCTGTGACTGAATACATTGATGGCTCAAGTGACTTAGAGATGTATGACCTGTCGCGGAATAGCTTTTTTGAGCTGTAGGCCTTTGACTATTATTTATCGACAGAGTAACTTTCTTGGGCACAGTGTTTGTTTTTAATAACTTTGGCACCTCGCCAATTATTTTTCCACGACCTCGTTCCTTCCATTGTCATTTGATCAAGCCTGGGATAATGATCGTTCCACTGAACTATTTGAAACTATTGTTCAGCACCTGTCAGTTAACAGCGAGAATATTTTATGAGCTGTTGCTTGACCAGATCTATTCGGATCTTACCTACATATCTCTCTTGGGCAAGTTATTCTGAAGGAAAATGGATGTTGAAACCCCAAATTGGTTCCACTGAATTGGGTTACAAAAGATTGATGTTGACAAAGCACAATATATTTCGTAACCTCGATTTACTCAAGGCACCGGTCTCTTTTTCATCTACAACGAGAACTTGGTGGTTTGATCGATAAATGGAAATTTTCTTTGCAGAAGTCGTTGTGTGATATGTGTAAAACATGGACAATTAGAACAGCAAATAGGTAACGATTTGATTTCCAATTTTTTAATCGTTATATGTGGTATCAAATCACAATAATTGTGATTCACTTAATTAACGGCTTGACATTATTTCGGACATTAACAGCAGCAGCACACTAAGGGTGATAGAGAGTGGGATCAACTAGTGAGATATTATTCAAATAGCTTGAAATACTTTGCAACGACAAACACAAGTTCGTGACGAACAATCCCAATGCAGAGTAAGGTTCGGCACACAACCAACCCGGCTTCCAAGATAGTCTCTTTCTATTCATTATCTGGCGCAATATTGATACTCCATTCCCGCCACATCTCTCAGCAATCTGGTGGTTGAATTAACACGCACAGTAAAATGGAAATAGAACCCAAGGTAATGAGGAATGTATTGTTACAACATATCTCTATCATACTAGGGATCGAAGAGCAGAACCATGTCATGGTCGTTGCACTCATAACGCTAGGTATTGTGTACGGCTGACGTCTCTTCTGAATGTCTGACGTCTTTTCTTTGTTTTATTGACGATTATCGCTATGTATTTATTATAAGGAACTGTTTTGTCTGATGGTAAATCAACCCAGAGTGTTTCCATAATTGGTCATTCCGTAATATACAGAGTGAAATTGCTTTGCGTTTTTTTCCTATCTTTTTTTCATTGAAATATATCATGTGCTTATGTTAGCTTTGAAGCAGTGTATGAGTCTCATAAATTGCTCAGTTATATCTCAAAGAAAGCCAAAATCATAATCGTGATGGGAGGAGCGGAGTTATCATTGACGAAGTGTTGCCTTTTGATGTTCATTTGATATTTATTTCTATCATCCTGCTCTATAGTTCTTGTACTGAGCTGTCATGTGGAACTCGTTACTGGTACCATGAATAATTGTTGAAGACACTTATGTAAATTTATTTTTAACCCAATTGCATTGGTACACATCAGCCATCTTCACTGATTTTTGATCACACATCACTCCTTACCTATACTGACGTTATTTGTATATCGGGAAATCTTGAGTGGCGGTAGTCAACATCAATATAATAAACACCATCACATTAATATCATTTACTCATCATTCACTTAATGTCACATAAAGACACAGTAAGTTGTTTTTTAATATTAGAATATTGATATCCTTACAAAGCGGACCTGCGTCACACTGGCATGGCATAAAATGATGCAAATGCTGACATTAACGGTGACTCGGCAGCTTATATTCGCATAAGTGGTAATGGTCATATCATGAGGAAGCTATCAGGAATGTTTATTATTTACGGTAACGTGTAACTATTGTTAGGGTAGATGCGCCAGGGCGCTAGGCAATCCTTACAGGGAGTATATGTTCCAAATGTGACGAAAACGACTATCGTTCAATCATTCTAACTACCGAACAAACAATGATAACACAAAATAGCTGGGAAATGAGTTCATCTCTGAAAGGGGTATAACTTCAATGGATATGAAGGGGTTAATCTTCACCACGTCAGTAGGAGTAAAGAATTGCCTGGTTGACATTAAATCATAGAGGAAATCAGCCAATTATGTATGTCGTCACTCGCAATTCACGTTTGTTTAGTTATTCATGTACAGACCTTAAGGTGACCTCACGCTCCTGTACCGGCATCCTGGATTTTGTATTCCCCTTAGATCGCAAGCAGCCCGTTAAGCGAGGCTTAGTGCGATGCGCTTCCTGACAAGCTCGAATAGCTAATGACGACATTAAACCATGTTTCCGGCATCACATAGGGCTACATAATATCTCATTTGGTAATAAAAGTGAATATTTTACAATTATAGATAGACATTGAAGGCAATATCACAAACTTGGGAGCAAAATAAATAACACTAAAATTGAACCTCTATCTTATAGACTTACATATATAAAATTAGATGCATAACGCAGATTAAACAACTTATATAGCATATTCCATCATTCATTGAAGGTCACTAGCCTGTCATATACAATCATGCGCTGATGTTACGTTAACAAGGATACCCATAAATAAGCTACCGCTACCACTACCACCAGTTCCTTCCTCGATTAAGTTTATGTAAGGCTTGCATGGCTTGCAATGAATACGATGTAATTAACTCCCAAACCTTTTAAGAAGCTAATCCAATCGATACAATATGGCTAATTAAGTTATGCAACCTTCTTATTTCCACCTGTAGTCCCAAACACAGGATGTTCTGATGACATTAATGTTACAGATAGCACAAAAAGCCTTTAGTGTTTTGTTTGGTTGGTGAAAGCAGTAAGTTGTTTGATTGACTAGCCCAGTGTAAGTGTTTGCATTTGCATATATCGACGCAGTCGTCTTTATAACAAATTCACAAGAATGGGCATCCTGTATGATAACGATCATATCGCCCTATACCATAATCTGATTATTCAACATTAGAGTGAAACACATACAATTCACGTCAAGAATAATTCACTTAGGTGACGATAATGGCAATGCAGATATCAATTTCATAGATGGTAGAACCATTGGTACATTGATCCATTGATCTTTTTAAAATTAAGGACACCTACTAGTCATACCAAGCCAATGCTTCAATCAATTATAGCAAATGGGGTAACTGACCGTTTTATCGCCTGATGGAGCGAATCGAAAGAATCTCTAATGGTTGTTTTTCATGGTTCATGTTAACAACATGGTTATCATTTGCTGTGCGATACTGAGTATGAACGACATACGTTACGAAATATGACTGGCTGTTAAAATCGACCGACATCATGCATACACAACAACTCCTACAGCGTAAATATTGACGCAGGCATCACCTATGGTGGCATGTTAATTTTGGCAACGAGCATTATTAAAGCAAGCTGTCTTTACTTTGATATAAAATCGTGTGATTTAAACAATGCATGTGCGGGGTACCACAAGTTCTATGGTGCCATAATGTAACCCTAAGAGAAAACCTTATGTTTTAGATGGTGCGCTATTCCTTTGCAGAAATGTCTGGCGGCCGCGTCCTGATTTGTAGCATCCTGCGTTGTCATTTCGGTTTGTGATTTGTCAATATGCCTTGGTAAAAGTTCAATTTAAAAGACCAATGTTGTGTGAGAACATGACACGTCACTCCTATGCAACATCGCACGTAATACGCATTCATTACTCTGAAGAAATATTTTTCATGTATATTCACATAAATTGACTTCAAAGGATCAAACACATAAATATGTTATATAATTACCTTTTAACGGTCTTCATTTCAGTGTTCAGACACTACGAGTAAATTAACAACACGAACAAACTTTCTTATATCGAGCGCTCTAATACAATAACCCGTAAACCTTAAAAAAGTTATTTCAAGGCGAGAAATTGGTGGTTTCGGTTTGTGTTGATCGATATTACATTGCAAGTGCAGGCCATTTACCCGACATGACAGTGATATTCTTCCAACTTAACATGAACACCCAAATTCACAAAGTCTGCAATTAAAAATCCTAATTACCAATTTCATTGCATGTCTTCTGATGACGATAAGCAACGGATATTTGGCTTCATGGAGAATTCTTGATTGGAATATAAGTCACGATACATTTTGATATCGTTGCCAGCCGTATGAGATGTCGCTAATGATATCCGTGCATGAAACGCATAAAACTACTGTGCTTAAGCCCCATCATGTTTCAAGAGGTTTTTGGGCAAGAATATCTTCAGTTCGCACTGTACATGCAGATACTATCCAATAATTACATTTATATATGGCATTAATGATACACGATGCTCTATACGATGCGGGGGAGCAGGTTTGTGACTTAATTGCCTTGATAGCAGTCACAGTGGACGGTGGTCAGTCGAAATTGGGACTTACAGACTGCGTTTCCATTGATAGTAGAGTTAACGGCAAGGTCATTCGACTTGTAATTTGGAAGTTCGTTCAAATTGTATGGCTGTGGCCACACAGATTGGTAATAAGGCCCAAACAACATTCTGTCGAAAACAATCTTGTTGTGAAGCTCCCTGGAAACAGTCCATGAGTGTGACCCTATATATTTATTATCGGTAGGCTGGTCAGATGAATCTGATATAGCGTTGATATTGCGGTGATGGTGTGCTCACTGCACTTTGTAACATAGATACACGATATTGCTGGCAACATGGAGTAAATTGCAATATATTCTATATTCGCCAGACTATATTCGCAATTAGGCGTGTCTCTTGTGGCTTACCATCGTTCAGCCGTGATAATCATCATTGCGAGTCCCTTATAACATATGAATTTCTTTGCCATCTTCAACACTACATTGTATGTTGCGCCATGAAATACAAACTACCCGTTCAATCAGACTGATTTGTTCTGGGGCAGCACATGAAGTATAAATGAGAATAGAGATTGTCCGTATTATCTATAGCAACGGTGTGGTTTCACTCCGTGTGCCATCCATTTTGCATCAGCCTTTAAGAGCCAAATGGTTGATCGATGGCGCCGGTTAAGTCGCACACGGTTTATTGGGTACTTTGGCCACATACATGAATACCAATATAGCAGCACCTGCCAATAGACACTTCTTACGAAGTATCTTGAGCCCGGCGAGCTTTTTATGCACAACTTCTATCGGGGAGAATGAAATCCAGTGTTATCTTCAATAGCAAACTATCCACATTTGTTTAAACCTCGAATAAAAGAAAGGTACTTGTCTTCCTACAATTCTTACAGTTATGGTATGCGCTGGAGCTGCCTTACACACAATTTTATCGCTAGAAATGTACTGTGTGATTTGTAATGGACCGGTAGGATTTACCTACAAAGATTTCTATTGGCCTAAATTCTATCAATTTGGTCGCGGCGAATGTTCATAACCCAAATTTTCATCGTCATCCTGTTTTTTCTTCCAAGCTTCAGAGTATTCATTTAGTGAATACCCTGAACATAGCAGCATTAACAATCATGCAACGCCCTATCGAATAAAATGTATAAACCCAAATGTGGCAAACGCTTCTTACTTGTTATTCTAAAATACCTTGTTGTAAGTAATTACTATATTCACGAGAAAGGTAGGATCGGTAAGTTGGTGTTTCAACCGGCTCATATCGCGCATATGCATTGCCAAGCATGTGATCTAAATGAACAATCCGTATGTATGTATGTGAAGAATCAGCGTATATCAGACGACACTGATTTGATTGATGTGCTCTTATATTATTATTTCACTTTTTTTATCTTTGATCAATGTTTATAATCTGAATTTCCTGCGTTTTGTGTTGTAAATATTAAGACAAACATGCTAAGGACACAGCCGATATCTCACGTCAATTCTAAATAGCTACTTGCACAGGTTGTTTTTAACAAACTGGGTTAAAATTAATAAATGGGCTATTTGAAAACCAGACGATGCATGTTGTCCATATAAGCTATGGCCGATCATGCGGAACAGCACGATGAAATATTTTTGGGATGATTAAATCTCCGCATTTGGATCAATTCATATGATATGTGCTGCCTGATGCGAAAGTAAGATACATGACTTGGTATTAAAGCTGTGTGCAAGAATAACCATGTCATTTGTTTCCGAAATAAACATTACTGATATGGAAAAAAATAAGCCGAACCTCATTTAATTTTGTCTCTCAATATCTATCAACATTTGATTTAGCAATGTAAGGGTAGCAATATTCAAATGTACACCATTAATCGCTGTGTGTTGTTGATTGCCATTAATGCCATTTTACCGATCAATCACGTAAAAGTACCTTGCACTGCTGATCCACAGAAACAAAATACCTGAAGTGACCTGATATAGCTGGTCATTAAGGCGGTCAACATTCAAGTTAATGATGTGTCCATAAATGGTCCCAGGGACCTGAACATTTGCATGTTATTTCGCTATACGTCTAGTTTCCTGACAGAAATCAACCCACCATTCATTTACAAGGCATTTGGCTGATTACAATGATATGACTGATCAATCTCCCCTGCCAACCGAGCTCTTCCCTGACCCTGCAGCTCGGATGTCCATCTTTCTAGGTTTAGTTAATAACAGCCGTTGTCCTAATTATTCGTGATTGTTATATGCCGCTCTGAATTGCGTTTGTGAGGAGATATGTCATCGTATGGAGCTAATTGCCAATTTAACGACTGTGCGAGTAAGAGGTTATTTAATGTAGTTTGCGGGTGACACTGATGTGATCGAATCTGGGACCAGGTGGCCAATATCCAATGATTTCGGTTTCTAGTGGATGAGTATAATCAGATTATACTGAATTGAGGTCCTTTTCATTCTTTGCAGTACGATAAAAGTTGGTGAGTACATAAATGATAGGATTGAATGGTCGTTCAAATCAATTGAGATAGGCACCACTGCCTGGCCCAAGCGAAATAAGCCTACTTATATTAGGGACCTGGCGTTGTAAAGAATTTTGTTATTCGTCTTGTTACCATGAGATTGTACGGAATAGATTGGAAGCATGTATTTAACTGTCGATGAACATCAAATCCGAGTTTGGTTTAGGTTCATTCGTATCGGTTCCCCATGGTCAGGTCAAATAATATGGTATTTTATAGTCAAAAAGTTGGAAAAAGCACGGAATTGGATGGAGAGCAAACGGTCTGACTCTTCATCGCCTTTATCCGTATCTCTTCCTTCACTGGTCTCTTCCTCTCCTTCTTGTGTTTGTACACTCTTCCTCTTTGTTTGAGTCTACAATAGAAATAGAAAGCAAACGCTCTCTATCTCTCTTTCCTTTGTTTGTTATTTCTTCCTTTCGTGTTCTTTCTTTCTCTCTCTCCCCCTCTATCTCTCTCTCTCTCTCTCTCTCTCTCTTTCTCTCTCTCTGTTTCTCTCTCTTTTTTTCCCGTTCTCTCTCTATTTCTCTCTCTATCTCTTTCAACCGTTGACACAAGCACAGGAGCGAGCAAATTTGGCGTTAATGTGAATCCCCAAACAGTGTACAAATACCCTCGAGCGCTCTAATTTTATCCCGTTTCATTACGAGAGCCATTCAGGTTCTTTTAGATGTCATAGATAGCAATAATGCTGGCCATCCTTAATACGTACATACTGAATTATTCGATGACCAACGCATATTATTTGAACTATATTTCAAATCCGTGTTTAATTATAAGTCAAATGGTATTCCAATTAATTATTTCCAATGTTATCACCAAGTTTAAGGTCCAGTGATATGTGATCCACCGTGAGGTATGCCACCATCGTGCAATTGATGACACATTCAATTGTTAGATTAGGGTTTAAGCAATTCTCCATGGACTACATTCAACAGCAATTTATGCTTGTCAGTTCCATGTGAGCTTTTCTGCATTGTTTTGCAACAAATATTAAATGTTAACTTCCAGTAATCATAAGTGATTGCATTTTCAGACAAGGATGCGATTAAGGAGAATGGTGTTTACAGGGAACTCTGGTCCCATTTATTCAACAAAATAGCTTCTTTACATCCATCTTCTGAGGCAATTCGTAATTGCAATTATTCTGAAACCGCCCCTACAAAATAGCAATTCTATTACAATTGACATTTTTAAATCACTTATAAGTTCCCTTGGAATTGCAAGAAGACAGGAATAGATGACAACATTTAAGTATGTGGACAGACGTGACGTAAAAAAAAGAAAAATTGTTGTCCCATACAATTTTGACCCCAATATGATCAAATGTTGCTTGAAAAACTGGGTTCACATTGCGGAATGTCTCAAAGCGCTTCCACACCAAAGCACCCAGCTACCGGGAATACAGCATCCCGTGCCTGAGAGCATATTTTTTTATGTCTTATATCATATTAATAAATACTGTCTGATAAAATAAAATTGGATGGGAAAATTTCTTTATTCTCAATCTCAGGACTGCACGTCGAACACTTAATGGGTACACCTAGCCTTGAGTACCATATTAATGACCTAGCTAGCTGCTCAGTTTTCCGACGCGGCACTGTAGTTCTGAAGAAAGATCTACTGCCATTGTTGTTGTCGTAAATTACCCTTGCGAACTCGTTGGTCTCATTTGGTCAACAATAGAACGATAAATGCTCGGTTATGATGATGCTATCTTTGACCCTTCTTTACACGGTGACCACCCTATCCTTTTCATGTATATAGCAATCTCATTTAGGCTGCGTAGCCAGCGTCGCGGTCAGATGATGACGTATACTATGCTCCAAATGTCATTTGGAAGGGTACTTCATGGTGGGTGGAAGTTACCAGACCACAAGTTTAATAAGTGAGGGTACAATGAAATAAGCATAATGTAACCATAGCGGAAGTTGACAAAGTGAGTTAGTTATTGGGTGATTTACATCATTCATGCGATTCGTGGTTCAAACGAGGTGCCGTTTATCGATGAAACGTTTCAAGTAAATGCAAATATATTCTACTGTTCATCATATGTGTTCTAGCCTAACAATGCTTGAAGGCGAAAACTACTCGCAGAAATAAATGATTCTGCCCGCAAGCAACGCGTCATTGCATTAACAAAGCTCTTGGCTGATGGCATCGATGTGATTGAACCTCGTGATCTACGACTAGGCGCTGCTTGTCTGCGTCTCGATTGTTCCCCCTTCAAGTTTATTTAGAGATGTACATTACCAAGAAAGATAAAGATCATGATAACTATTGTTATGTGCAGCGAATCAATGTTTGGGAATAGATATGATCTCGCTTCAACCCAACTGCGAATATTTGCTCATGGTAAATCAGACTTGTTAAAATTCAGTTAAGACTACCTGATCTAATTACCGAATTCATATATTCACACATCCGCAACACAGTTCTACATTTCTAACGGTTCGTTATTTCAGAAGTGTGCTGAGCAGTCAGCTAAGTGTATTACTAAGGTATTGGGTGACGCTGATGATATTGAATTTAAAGTTAATTGAATATAACTTTCTTCCAAGTAAGGCATCAATGGTAAAAAAAGGGAAAATTGTTTTTATTTTCAGTCAAGTTGAAATCACTTCTTGGCCAATACAGACCAAGTTAAGATTTGAGTACCGCTCACAGACTCAGTTACATTGGGATCATATGCTTTATGCAGCTGGTGCTTTAGCTTCTACAGAGCCATTTGCATTTAATCTCACAGTAGACCTCATGTTGTTCTCAATCTTTTGATGGATGTGTATCAGGTTTATTTCCAATAAATACCATTTATTCATATCACTAGTTTTCTGCTATTCGGTATTCTAAATGACCTGATCTAGACCTCAGTCATTCTGGTAAATTCAATGATTCGGTGGTTCATAAGTAATTAAAGTCTGTATTCCAAAACCAAAATTATAACCTGCTTCTCATCGGTATGCCACTCTTTCTTCGCTGTAGCCATGGCAACCTACCACCGTTATGTTGGTGTATTGGATATTGTGACGAAACATTGCTTTTCATTTTATGCAGATTATATCATATGGGCTAGATTAGTTGTAAGATTAAATGCAATGTTAGATCTCGGTAAATATTTGATTCTGGTTCATGTGAAATCGGAGAAATGGCTTGTCGTCTATTTAGATTGATCGTTAGTGTTTGAAAATCGCACTAAGTGCCAAGCAATATATATTCGTACTGGGTGAGTGGTGTTATGCATTACGGGTACATTAAGCTTTCCACGTGCTGTGATTTTTACTGTTGAGCCTTCGCAATCTGAGGTTAATGATTCAAATTGATGATGCTCAGCATATTATCATCCTCTGGGCAACAAATAGTCGCCGTGAGGCTGTTCTCTATTCAATGCCCGGATTAGCTCCATCCTTACCCTCAGCTCTATTATAGTCATACATATTCTAAGCAACATCCTGATGCAGCTGTAGAGAGGATGTGAATGGATATTGCTGGGTTACTGCAGATGTACACACACTCGCACACATCTCACTAGCTAGTGGTAGTCAGCATCACGCTGACAATATGATTGCGTGCAAACAAACTGTACATTAGAATGGTATTAAAGCAAGATGTCTCGATGTTGCACTATCGAGTCAACATGTTCAAATTGAGTTCGTAAATATTGAGCAGAGTTATTGGGAATACACTCATGAGCCAGAAAAGGTGGACACGGCATGCCATACGAACATCATTAAATATTCACTTATAATGCAATTAATCTTATACCAGTGAGCTTAGCAGGTGCTTTGCCTGGTGATCGAGCACAGCATGGCCTTGGTATGCAACCGTAACAGTAATCTCCCTATAATAGAGTACTGGACCGACGCCACAACGCTACTACAGTTACTGAAACGATTAATCAGCATACGCACATCACTCAGAAGGTCCCATACTATAATCTTATCAATCACATGCACTTGACCTTGAAGATGTATTTCCTAACTAATCGTACTATTATGAAACGCGTTATTTGCTCTTTGTCGTTGCCATCCATTTCAGTCAGTATGGGAAATCATGCATAATTGATATGGCAATTTGTCTAATTCCAGTTGTCACGGGATCCCCTGAATGCTTTAGTAAAAGGAAGTTGCAACAGGATTTTTGGAAGGTGAATGACGTTAACGTATCAACTATAACGCAAGGATAACAAATGTTGAGATATCAATCTGATTCAAATGGCACAACATGAAACGCCTACTACAGAAGCAGTTGACAAACGAGTACCAGGAAAGGATTCAACAAGTATCTCTCTATGGATCCGCCGACACATTAGCATATGGGCGGAGGACAATCAAAACTGTTTGGTACATGCAGTCAACCTCATACATATAAGTTTTCAGCACTTGCATTAGTGTTCATTCGTCGCATACAGTCACAACTTTATTGAAATCTTGGCAAATCTTGTCATGACGGCTACAACTCATTTTCTATTAATTACTGCACGAGGAGATTCTCAGAGAGGATTGGTAGCTAGTGTATGCTACACTAATTTGAGCGTTATGCTTGATAAATTAAGCTCATCCTGGCCAACAATACCATGCCGCCGGTCCGTTTTCAATTTCGCTGTTTCTTCGATATCAATTTTGTAAATATGGTATTACGGCGAGCTTGCTGATTCTGACCGGAAGAATGTTTATATGGTTTATCGGCTAAATAACCACATCATACATCGCTTAATACGTTCATAGGTGGCTTTCGCTCCTCACGGCGTTAGTGAATATTCATATAACCATTGTTCTTGCCTAGCAAACTGCCAAATAAACCGTTCTATTAGCATGTACATACACACACACACACACACACACACACACACACACACACACACACACACACACACACACACACACACACACACACACACACACACATATACACACATATATATATATATATATATATATATATATATATATGTATATATATATATATATATATATATATATATATTTTTATATATATATATATATATATATATATATATAGTGAAATTTACATATAAAAGAACCCTAGTTATGTTCATATATCAGAAAGTACGTGATGAACTTTTTTGTGGTAGGCGACGCACCGACATCCTTTGAAAAACAGAGCTTTTCGATATATACATTCTTGCTATCAAATTAATATCATTACCACGGAACTATGGGGAATATTGCATTTGCGGTTAAATTGATTAATCGGCTCGATTTCTGGAAGAAGCACTATGTTCAAATCATGTACATAGGACCCGGATTCAAATGTGTCTCATTATATGACAAGATGCCCAAATTCGACAGCGGACTCCATATTATACAGTTTCGACAGCGCCATACAGCATCCACGCAGAACATTCCACGGAATATTTTGAAGGCTATAGTTAAAGCCGACTATGTGATTCATCCGATTACGGTGTTTTGCCGCCATATCCAGTAATTCTAACTATAGAAAGCCGCTAGCAGTGTCAGTTTCCCTTTCATGTATAAGGGCGGCATATTTGATGTTTTTTTGATCTGCACGACTTATGCCAATTCCAAAGCGTTCTTGAAGGAAAGAATCACATTAGTTTTTAAAACGGATCACGCCATGCTCCAATATACAGGTGTGTATGTTTGCTACATTGCGTTCTTGATGTTCTCGACTTACCGATAGCTTTTTAATGTCAGAAATACGTGTAATCATTCACAAGTGTAATAGTGAGTACCATAATGCCTTGGATTTTGTTCATCTAAATTGTTTGTAAATGTGTGACCTTTAAATGATACAATTATATTATTATAATTACACTTCATGGGGAACTCGACAATGCGTAGTGTACGCCACTCTACCTTGTATGATAGATAGCGATTTCGTTATCAATGCTTTCCCTTAATTATGCAATCGTTATACGTTCAGAGTGGACCACGCACTGCCCCAGGGTGATAGATGTGGATCACATGAGCCTCGAGTTGATGTGATGAATTATATCAGAGAGTCAGACAATAAAGCTTTGTTGATATAGAACGCGTTTGTTGCAATATATCCTTTCGTGATGCCCGGCGTATTTAAACCAGTTGAAAAGGAGTGTCATTCGGTTAAGCGAACGTCTTTTGCTATTCCTAGGCGTTTTACGTTCTGGTTATAGCGAGTGGTTTGGCCAACAAAATTTATAGTCCTTAGGACATAGACACGTCAACGCATCTATGTTGACTTTTCATCAGATACCATTGTGATTTATGTGTTATTGGGAGAATTTTTGATCGTTTCACATGGTAACTTTGTTTAACATATCAACACTGCATTTGATATTTTGATCATGGTTGGTATTTCATCGAAAAACTGATCTGTTTTATTCATTGAAGGATTATGTCGCCTACATAGCGAGCGAGGAGATATGTAGACAAATATCATATTTTAAGCGGAACCTTCTCAGTCGCTAAGTGTCCATCGTGTCGCATGAGGCTGTTTTAAAGTAAGAATGGACAGCCGTGTGTTGTGGATTGATTTTTAGCAACGAAGTTAATTTGTCTTGAGTGGGTTCCTTGGTCTAACTCGGTCACAGCCAAAAACAAGGAGTAAATGCAATTGCCTTCTATGAATCAATTCTGGGGATGCATGATTCAATCGTTCCTTGTATAAGAACTACCGGTATTTGATTTATTCAGCTCAGTCAATTTGCTACCTGGCAGCAATGATACAAACAAAATTGCGAAATAGGACTGAATTTTTCCTAACGATCGTATGACCATGAAGTTTTCGCTCTGATGTTACGCCATATCCTGTATCTTTATGAGCTTAAAACAATTTGATGGTGCAATCGAATCCATTGCCAATAGGACAAATTCCCCATGATCGTCATTGAGACATTGAATGTTATTTCTAAGGGGCAGGGGGTTGGTGGGCGAGGGGGTGGGGATTGTTGCCATATTACCAGAACTTTAGAATCCATTGACGGAGATAATGGAAATACTGTATATCGTCGGCAGTCATATTTACAGCTGCTGCAGATGGGCATACATAGACGATGGGAATCAGCGAGTGCAAGCAGTCCGTGTACAGATCACATTATTTGACTTTATATGACTGATGAGAGCAAAGTATGCCATCCTGGTTAACTGATGTTGCTGTGGTACTTCGAACACAATTTGTGATGGCAACAGAGGGTAAACCCGAGTCCATCAATACTGGATATTTGTTATTCAACAGCCATATAGCTGGTCCAGCTCTGTTAACTATCTCAAATTGAAAGAATAAACCATCGAGCAAACATAGATTTTAATGGGAAAATCGTAGAAAAACATTTGTTGCCTCGAGCCCAGTCATTCCACAGCAGAAGACCACAATCAAATAAACTGAAGTACTATGCCATGCTTCTGTCACCATCACATCCTTTGGCGATATCTGTTGTGAATAATGTGGCGCTTTGCATTCATTCAGAGCTAGGACATTTCTAATTCACAGCAACGGTAGTTTATTTGCAAGCCATTGTATATATGCGCATAAGTGAATCAGATAATAGGTGTATTCTGCTTAGTTGGCAACAGCCTTGGGACGAGGTGTAATGTTAAGCGAAAAATACCTTTGTAATTGATTGTAAATCTGTAATTTGATTATATATATCAATTGCATTGTTTAATCTGAATGAATGGATGCAAGCCTAACACAACACAATAGCACTAGATGCATTGATCCGCAATATACAATAAAGGGGCTTACACTTGCAATATCACGGAACGATACAATACAATACATCGTCTAAAGCAAGATTTGTAGCATTGCGCTGTGCTGTACGATTGCAAGACTGCATGGATGCTCAACGGCCGTATCATTGGAGATCTAGTAAATCTGATGTGGTAGTGTATACTATCTATCTTCCTTGTCAGCACTATAATGACATTGCTTGTGTATACTAAGCATCCAAATGATTCACAATGCGCATGACGTTTATGATGGTGTGATAACGTATCTTTCCCAGAACCACCACATAGCAGGCTAATTGGAATGGTTATATATGCTGCAAACACTACCACAATACAGGAGCACGATATGTCCATATTACCAAGAACTGGTGCATTAATTCGTGAAATCCTATCATGCTATATACGATCTCTGTCGCTAATGGATTGATGTGCAACTGTCAATATAGAGCCAAAACATGGACTGTTGCGTGTCACAACGTTAAAGTTGTGGTTGGTGGAAAGTCGCCCCCTCCCCCTTATTGCGGGACAAACCTATGGCCCCAACACAACCATACGCGTATAGCTACACACCTACGTATCGAGGTAGTCATATTTACTGTTAATGGCGCAAATACTGTAGCAAATATGCTATAAGTGATGATAAACGAATGCATGCGGTTGCGAGCTAAAACAAATACGAAATTAAAAATCGTATCGCAGGTTTTAATATAGTTTTTAGGATGCTGTTCTTGGGCTTTTCAATATCACGATATTTTCCAACGCGCATTGCATTGTCAAAGCAGCGAGCAGAAGTTTTGCAGTTACAATCACCTCCGACCGACATCTGACTATTAGCTTGCCAGACATGAACCTATGACATAAGCATATATAAAATCTACCCATCGCCTTCGAGTGTCTTGTCGATAACACATCATGCGCTAGTTTTCGTTTGTATTACATTTGTATGCGGTGGCAGATATACAAACGAATCACACGAAGGCAGACAATTGCACTAAACCACAAGGCAGTATATACCTACATGCAGTCGATATGGGGTCTAGCCCTGGAATGGTATGGCTATTTCAAGATGAAGGCGAACCCCAAGGCCACGATCAGTATTTTCAAATTGAAATAGCTGGAGTCGTTCGTTGACCGTGATTTAGGCATCACTGTCTTGTCCGATGCTGTTTGTGCCCATGTTTTCCATCACGCTGCGGTGGGTGTGACATTTGGAGCAATTTGTCTTTATTTCCTTCTCTACCCCTTCTCATTTCAGTCAACGAAACTTTGTTTATGAATGAGACATGCTGTTTGATTTTAGGAGAGATTCCAGGGATGATGTACAATATCATATATATATTTTCGTGTTAACAGAACAGTTGCTCGCAGCCGCCTTGAAGCTTTTTTGTGGACGTCATGCGTGTTCTTATCCATAGTCAGTTCGCCATACATCGTAATAAAGTATTTGTTTACATGATTATGATTTTATAAGTTAAGGCTCTCTCAATTGTGGAAGGTGACAAAACGTTAGATAATTATGTGTTGGCACCATTCTGCAATAAAATAAACGCAGATTAATTGGTAAATAATACGAATACTCTCTGTACCAGATCCTTCATAACATTAATTGTTAATGATTTGGCCTAAAATAAAGAAGATACTTTTTCAACCGATAAGGCAACAATCGACCGGATATTGTACGAATCAGGCGACAATACTAAAGGATCAAACAACATCTGATGTACACAGAAATACACGCAAGGGGAAACGTTCCGCAAAGCATTATCTGGCTGCAATTGGCTTGAATGGCAATCTGATATATTTTATGGGTTACCCTGCAGCCTTTCTCTTTACCGGGCTACCGGTGTTGTTGTGGAAAACGAATATGCGAGGCAAGTCGAAATAGAGGAAAATCAAATTACCATAGCTTATTATTAATCGGCAGTGCCTGTCAGGTTCTTTTACTGCAACCAAAACTCCGCAGTCTGTACCAAAATTACAGATTCAGTGACTTGCACACAGATGACAAGTTGCGGTAACTGTTCCATACAGCTCTAGCAAAGCCATATTATTGCCCACTGCGATATGGCTGGAGTTACCAAAAATATTTGAGATGAAGGATGTTGCAGCAACTCATGGCCAGCCAGGTGTAGTGTTAAGTTGACTGATGCATTTTGATAACATTTCGCGGTCCCAGAGGCTCACACAAAGATATGATGCTCTGCAGCACTCATAAAGTTTTGATTCTGCAAGAGGTGGCAGAAATGAGTCCATCGATTTTTGAGATAACGTCGCACTACCAATTGGTTAACATAGCATTACTCCTTGTGAGACAAGCAACATTCGATACACCATGATATAAGGAGAGACGATTTCAGGCCGTAGGTAGCGCACAGCAATTTGAATGAACCCTCAGTGATATTACTGCATGTGCAATGCACATTAACGGCACAAGATGTCTTCCAAGCCGTAAAGGCTATTTTACTTTAAATGTTGCTTTCTCATGCCGACTAACTTGCCATCACAGCAGAACATTGCTCAAACTCACCAAATACTCGCTAAATTAAGTTTTTTTTATCAAGTATGAATGTTTTCGTCATATGTTACATTACACCCGACAATGACAGTGAATAACGTGTGTTCATGCTCTTTTGAATGGTTGTAAAAATGCATGGCTATCAACTGTTTCACAATAATTGCAAGATCGTTACGTTAAATTTGTTTGTTGTACACGCCTGGAGTTGTTAGGTTTTGGGTGATAAGAACTGGGGCCGTATATCCTTGATAACACCTCATGCTGTCTAAGTCTAATATCATTTATGACAGCTGACAAATATACATTGTTCAAACTCCAGCGGACTAACGTTTCAATGTGACCTTTTGTAGCGTCTAGTCCAGCAACACCGGCAAAGAAAAAAATGGACGCGTGTTCTGCATGGATCATTGCCTAAACAACATTATCTAAAATAGACAAACAAGGGTGAAAAATAAATGTATACTTTCTGTCAATAGAGCGTTGAGGCGTACAATGCCCGACTCCAAAGCAGAATCACCTTAGAGCTGCCAATTACATGTAAGACTATATAAGGGGCTGGAAGCGCTAACAGTCCTATATAATATGAAACGATTTGGTCGAAGTTGTTAATTCAGTTAGACAATAATACAGTTGCAGTTGGATTGCGAGCATCTTCAACATATTGAAACGGGTCAACCTATAGCGTATACCAGTGGTAGATTAATGAACGCCACAATATTCTTTTATTGTTGGTTGATGTTTATTGAAATCACCTTATCCATCTAAGATCAATTGAATCACTCGATTGCAGAAATATCAACCATTCAATTAAGTTGAGTTAATAGATGGCTTCTGAGAATCGGTTCCATCGGATGGGACACAATGCAATTCTGAGGTGAATGATGTGCGGGAGTTCTGTTATAAGATGAACGAAGATTATACTAAACCTCGTTCATATCAAACCTCTAATGTTTAAAACGACACAGCAGCACTAATAAAGTGATTAATGGTAAAGTTGCCTCAATATCTGACAGTTAAATAGATATTGGGGCATATATTTTAGTAACATCATATATTTATTCTTTCGTCAGTGACTATCTTTGTTCAATGTGAATGGAAATACATAATTTTCTTGTTACACAATGTATATAGGAATAAACAAGACGTAAGGTCATTATACATGTCGGGTGTATTGTCCAACATAATAGTCTTATTGTATTACCAGATGAACACATCGCCTGTAGTAACTATTAACAAATAGGCGGTAAATGAGTTAGTTGGGAGAAGACCTAATAATTTTCAATCATGTGTGAACGCAAGATGCTTCGCCAGTCATACCGAGCCGAAGAGTTACAATGTATTTCAACTCAAAATTGTTGTTTGATTTGTATGTGCAATTGCATCTAATTTCTGTTATTATGAGCAATGATAACAGACCATTCCGATTTCATTGTTAAAGATTGGTGTTGGCTAACCGAGCTTGGCCACTGAGAGAGAACTTGTACAACGAGTTTTAGTACGTGTCATAATCGAGTAATACCAACAGGTAGGGTACAATTAGTTATAGCATCAATTCCGACTGAAGCAGCGACGTTGAAATTTACATTAGTTTTGCAGATTGATAATGCACCAATGTCTCGCCAGTAGCAAGTTATATAGCACAAAACATCAACCACAAGCATACTGTAAGAGCACTGACAAATTCGCAACTATTTGCCATATTGTTGTTAATGGGATCGGATATAAACCTTGTATGCACATGTGATGCAAAAGAAAAACATGGATGGGGTGTTCACTATTCTATTCGCAACCTTTGTGCAGTATTTTTCATGTAAGTATAATTTTAGAAGGTCAGATTTCATGGAATAATAGTCTAATGCGTGAAAACCAATGAGTTTCACATGCATATAATTGGCTTCTCAAGTAGATAGGTCATATGATTCGAACTGTTGTTCAATGCGAATGGGGTTCATGTATTTACAGGCAAAGTCGCTAGATGTTAACCCATGACGTCTTCTTCGCTGTCAATGTTTTTATAATCTGATATGCTGATCTACTGCATCACGTTCATAGATGGCGTTCCCGCCGCATTAGTAGTCTAGTAATATATAACAGAATTACATTACGCCTTTGCGAACAGCAAAGTACGTTCTATTTCCTTGGCGCTTCATGGTATTGACGAGCGATAGACAATAAGTTCCTTAAATTTGGAGTAATTCGTTCAATAAAACATATACCGTTGACAGGCACGAAATACATAATACATTATTAGTCAGCACACATTAGAGAGGTATCAAGTGGGCCACATACTCTCCGGGAGTTGGCAGATAAATTTGCATGCGATATGTACATTCAAGCACCATGGATTCGGCAGAATGATCAGGGATGTAGAAATTGTAGTGCAATCGCGGTTGTTGCGTACAAATTCGTCACCCGGTCTCGTAATTGGATGCCAAGAGGGGGGTTGTAATAATAATCTAGGAAAGGAAACGCTGATACTCCAATGGTACTCAAAGAAACACTTTGTGTGCGTCAATAATCGTAACAAATAAGTTTGAGTTACTATCAATATTGGAAATATACGATGCACCATGACTTTACTTGCCTATATGGTGCATTTCATTATTTATCATAAAACTAATAATTACTTATACTCATGCATGACCAATATTGCGCCATGGCATCACTAGCAAGTTTTAATCTTTGGTTTTGTAGACCATTTAGTCACATGCCTTTATGACACGATGGGCATTATTTGATATACATTGATTATGATCGTGTCCACAGTAATAATATTTGCCCGCAGAATTCATGTTCAATGCCCCGGAGAGTTTTTAATAACTATCAGATTACTCTGTATTTATTATTACACTGCCAATTCAGATCAACAGAAAGTGCATTGTTAAGCTATGTTTCTCACATGTATTTTCCTCTTAATCATCTGATGAGTAGACTCGCATCAGTAAGAACGATTTTCATGCGCCAGATGGGGAGAATACTGTGCAGTTACAATTGCTGCTGCTGAAGCTTCGGCATTTTTCCTTGACATAACAAGTATTGCTAATGTTGATGCATGCTGCTTTATTGCTGGGGGAGGGGGTTGCTAACATTCAAGAGAGTCTGAATAACAGTGCTTTTGGTATTGAAGTAAGGGCACTGCACAGCCAATACGTTTAGTTTAATTGCGAGGATGGCCTAACAATAACGCGGCTTCGCAAATTCAGAAAAAAATTACCACTGAACTCGTTACTTACAGCAACCCATAATATAGCTGAAATAATTAAGGGTGCTATCAAAACTTTATTATTTAACATAGATTCTTACCAATTCCCCTCACTGTGTCCTCACTAGAAACTGGTATTCAATAAGCTAATTGGGCCATACAGTGGCTGCTGGGATGGGAAAGTATATGTACTGTGTGAATCGAAATATGCACCTCTATGACTAGCTCTTGTCGAACGGTAATATAAATATATACCGTTCTGCTTCAATATTTTGGGCGCACATTAAAACAGGCGTTTGACTAAAGTGCTGGGTTACGCATCTAGAAAACAACACATATCAAGAGCCTGTACAAAAATAGGTTACAGCGCACCAAAAAGCTTCCCCCTGATCGATGCTATTCTTTAAGAAATGCCATCTATACATCATTTCCGAAAAATCGCGATGCGATGACTGCCATTTTGGAAAATATTGGGTCGCGTGATTTCCCGCGATTTCCCGCAGCCTCATCCGCATTGCCTCCCTGCTAAGCTTGCGAAGCGCCTTGACGCACTTTGAATACAATCTGCCGTATCTTATCGAGTACAGACGCAGGAAGCAATAGAAGTCGGTGGGTCACTTCATTCTAAGCATGCGCGATGTACGTGATGAACTGGTAAACAAACATGTTGCTGTGTTTCGGGCTTTCTACCGCTTCCAAATTGATCGAACTATAACTAATTACCATGGATGAAATCCCCCGCCACAAAGGGATAAAATTGTCCGTGAACATTATTGAATTCTAAAACTCCATTACTTGGGTATGTTTGGTGTTTGCTTGTTGTCTGAATCGATCTCAAAATGTATAACATTGCGTTGTTTTAAAACAGATTACGACAGACGATAATTACATCCAGTGAAAAGGTATTATTATAAAGTTTTGCTCAGCCAATCACATCTAGGTATTTCGTTACTTGAATTGAGCTGTCTGTTGATAATCGATAAAACATATAGAGTGCACATCACATATTAACACTTGCTATCGGCAGAGATAGAACCGTAGGCACTCTCACACAATGATGTCAAGCCCTGTCCGAGGCTGGTTGAGCATATTTGTGTTCACCATGTAGTTGTGTGTGCCATATGGAACAATTAGCGTTTATTTCACCCTCCTTTTCCCCCGTTATAGTGGATGGAACTATATCGTTATATATGAAACATGCAATATGGTTTATGGTGCGATGCAGAAGCAATGCACATTGTCATTAATATGTCTTTGTTTAAATAGCACGGTTATGTTCTGCGGTCTGGAAGATTTTGGTATGATACACGTGTTTATATTTTTTTGGATCCACATCTAATCCACGCACGACCGATTCCTCTTAATTTGGCAACAATCCTTTACGTTCTAGTGGATTACGCATATCATTTATAGAGCATTAATAGTAAAGCGAAATTCGGGAGTTTTAGCGTTAAGGTAAATGTCTCCAGTGTGAACACATTGATGAATGAAGAATTCTGGCATACTGGTCCTGACATATCGTTGTATTTTATGCTCTGGTTATCGGAACATATAATTGTCGAGGACGATACTGTTATGCACAAACGGTATTGAATACGATGTTCTTTTACTTAATTAATGTTAACATGCATGTGATAAAGATAATAGCATGGCTACTAATTACTTATATGGTGAGATATTATTACATCCCATGCAGGAGCTGAATTCGTTATTATGGGTGATAATGTGAATGCAGATTGATTTGTTCAAGGCATACCATATCGATAAATAAATTCTGTGAACAGGAAGGTCTTATCCCATGCCTTAAAAAAAAACCCTGTGCCAATGCCGATTTTACTAATGAAAGTGACATGTTGCTTGCCATATCAACGCTTGATCGCTTAATGGTTTTAGAGAATATATAGCTATCCATTGTAAGCTATAAATGCATTCATGCTGGTGACAATGTGTCGGATCATAGTCCGGATATCTTAAAATTGTGCTTTAGAATTTACATGTAGATATCACCGAATAACCATCGAGTACTAAACGGAAGTGGAAAAGCGCAATGGGAAATTACGATGCTCTCCGTAAAATGTTGGCTAATGTTGATGTTCCAACGGAAGCCTTATCGTGAGCAAACCCGAGTTGTTGCGAGCATGTTGAGAAAATTGATCAATTTCATGATGACATAACTCATTCTTGCGTGGCATTGTCTCTCTGCAGTATTTTGGCTAAACTATCAAAGAAATGCCGGGCTTGGTAGACCCACGAAGTGGCGAAAGAATGAATGCCTCACTGTCGAGATAATTAAAGATAGAGTGCTTACGGCTAAAAAAGGACTACAAAATGAAATCTCGGAACATCATGCACCAAGAAGTAGCCGACAGAATGGCGGCTGCAAACGTGTCCAAAATAACCCCACTTTTTGGAAGTAAGTTCGTTAGAAATTTAGCGTTTGTCCAACCCTACCCTTTTGGACGATGCTTATGATTAGGTTAACATATGCGAAGCCTTTAAGGACAAATATTCTAGGCTGTATATCCCATGAGTTTATGGCTTCCCTCTTAGCGTAGCTATAAACCCTTGGGTATATTTCCGTTTGAAATCAACGATATTTACAGATCCATATGTAAAGATGCCACATAATGCAGCAAAACGGGAAAATGCACCTCTGATCATGTCATAACCGTTAAGTAGGACGTATCCGCAAGGCAGAATGTGAGACCTGACAAAAACGAATGCCTGCCAGAATTGTTTGCTCTTATCTCATTGTTGTTTAATGCAATGATTGTGCATGCATGTGCTCCGCCGGGTATGCTGCAATCCACGGTGATGCTTATACCAAATATTAGAAAGAAATCGTTGAACAATAGTGGTAATTACAGGTCCATAGTAATCAGTATTATTCTGGGTACATCACTTGATAATATCATTTTAACTTCCCACATGTACACACGTCGGAGCCTGAAGGTCCAATTGAATGCTTCTAGTTCTGAGCCTTTTATTTGCATTATTATTGTGTTTATATATTGAAGAATTACCAAGGAGCCTTCGTGAAAATAATGTAGGGTGTAGAATGGGCCATCATTATATGGGTGCTTTGGGTTATACGCCATTGAGCAGGATTTTTTCCTGGAAACAGGCGCTATACAAATGCATTATATGTTATGTTATGATGATGATGTCACTCATTGCACCTTCAGTACAGCGGCTAAGAAAATGCTTAGAATATGTGAGGAATTTTCGAATGAATACTGTGAACAGTTCAACTCCGCAAGAAGCCGGTTGCTAGCGTTCAATGATTACAATAGTCCAGTATACTTAACACTAACTGATGAATTAATTGTACAAAAGAAGCAACCTGTTCACTTGGTAAGTAATATTGTTTATAATGCTAATTTGATTAATGCTCAGCGTGCGTGTAGGGATTTGATAGCGAAAATGAATATGATTATGTCCTGCTTCGGATACTGCAACTCTGTTACTAGGAACTCACTATTCGAAGCGGAGCTTAAGACCTGATCAGCTGTTAAAATTGTGTCCTGTTTGGATGAGGTGCATTTGAACTATACAGTCATTTCGAGAAAAGCCCCTCTTAGGAAAAATCAACTGATGTTGCGCTTTGTAAATTTCTTTTATAAGTGCCTGAACAGCCCCAATATTTTAGTATCCGATGTGAGTTGATGTTGTTTTCACAGCCGAACAATTCTTAGCAATTATGTTTGAATAATAATGCATGCCCTGAACATCAATAGTTGTTATATATTTCAGCATAGTGAATGCATTAAAGACTCCAGCTATTAGGTTACGCCACCATGTAATACACAACATGAGGATATTGCCATGATAATTAAGAGGCTAATTTCTGTTAAAGATAGGGATTCATTCTCGGTGCTTACCCAACATAAAAGCTGAAGCGATGTTAAATGTTTATCGTAACTGTTTTAATTGTTTCGTTTTGGTGTGTGTGTTTTTTTGCTGTTGTTACAATTAATAGTTTTTGTGTACAGCTGCTGTATCATTATATCATTTATGACGAGTTGCAGCGGCTGTTCCATATTACTCCAGCAAAGCCTTACTTACATCGGCCGAGTATGGCAGCAGTTACAAGTGGAAAGCAAGATGAAGGATGTGGTCGTTAAGTCAACGAGTAAATGGTAACCTCTATGTGTGTGGGTAAGCTGACTGTGGCGCAATAATGGTTCACGGCCTCGGAAGTTCGCTATTAAATAGGATGTTTTGCAGTAGACATGTAGTTCGGCTCCAGTCTGGGCTGGCAGACATGAGGCCTATGAGCATTGACAAATCTGTGCCCTATTAAAGCGCGTATTGTTGTCGTTCATATTGTCCAGACAACAGAGCGAACACTTTAGCATGACCCAAGGCGAGTCAACTGAATAATACGCGATAAATCATTATGCATTAAAAGGTTGTCACAATCAGTCTGCGCAACATATTTAAGGCAAAAATTTAAAAACATCATATGAAATTAATTTATAGTTGCATCAATTTAAGCAAACTTCTATTATTTGTCATGGTTGTCGCTTCGTAGGTAATCTCTGGGTGATTTTATAAGAGAGAGAGAGAGAGAGAGAGAGAGAGAGAGAGAGAGAGAGAGAGAGAGAGAGAGAGAGAGAGAGAGAGAGAGAGAGAGAGAGAGAGAGAGAGAGAGAGAGAGAGAGAGAGAGAGAGAGAGAGAGAGAGAGAGAGAGAGAGAGAGAGAGAGAGAGAGAGAGAGAGAGAGAGAGAGAGAGAGAGAGAGAGAGAGAGAGAGAGAGAGAGAGAGAGAGAGAGAGAGAGAGAGAGAGAGAGAGAGAGAGAGAGAGAGAGAGAGAGAGAGAGAGAGAGAGAGAGAGAGAGAGAGAGAGAGAGAGAGAGAGAGAGAGAGAGAGAGAGAGAGAGAGAGAGAGAGAGAGAGAGAGAGAGAGAGAGAGAGAGAGAGAGAGAGAGAGAGAGAGAGAGAGAGAGAGAGAGAGAGAGAGAGAGAGAGAGAGAGAGAGAGAGAGAGAGAGAGAGAGAGAGAGAGAGAGAGAGAGAGAGAGAGAGAGAGAGAGAGAGAGAGAGAGAGAGAGAGAGAGAGAGAGAGAGAGAGAGAGAGAGAGAGAGAGAGAGAGAGAGAGAGAGAGAGAGAGAGAGAGAGAGAGAGAGAGAGAGAGAGAGAGAGAGAGAGAGAGAGAGAGAGAGAGAGAGAGAGAGAGAGAGAGAGAGAGAGAGAGAGAGAGAGAGAGAGAGAGAGAGAGAGAGAGAGAGAGAGAGAGAGAGAGAGAGAGAGAGAGAGAGAGAGAGAGAGAGAGAGAGAGAGAGAGAGAGAGAGAGAGAGAGAGAGAGAGAGAGAGAGAGAGAGAGAGAGAGAGAGAGAGAGAGAGAGAGAGAGAGAGAGAGAGAGAGAGAGAGAGAGAGAGAGAGAGAGAGAGAGAGAGAGAGAGAGAGAGAGAGAGAGAGAGAGAGAGAGAGAGAGAGAGAGAGAGAGAGAGAGAGAGAGAGAGAGAGAGAGAGAGAGAGAGAGAGAGAGAGAGAGAGAGAGAGAGAGAGAGAGAGAGAGAGAGAGAGAGAGAGAGAGAGAGAGAGAGAGAGAGAGAGAGAGAGAGAGAGAGAGAGAGAGAGAGAGAGAGAGAGAGAGAGAGAGAGAGAGAGAGAGAGAGAGAGAGAGAGAGAGAGAGAGAGAGAGAGAGAGAGAGAGAGAGAGAGAGAGAGAGAGAGAGAGAGAGAGAGAGAGAGAGAGAGAGAGAGAGAGAGAGAGAGAGAGAGAGAGAGAGAGAGAGAGAGAGAGAGAGAGAGAGAGAGAGAGAGAGAGAGAGAGAGAGAGAGAGAGAGAGAGAGAGAGAGAGAGAGAGAGAGAGAGAGAGAGAGAGAGAGAGAGAGAGAGAGAGAGAGAGAGAGAGAGAGAGAGAGAGAGAGAGAGAGAGAGAGAGAGAGAGAGAGAGAGAGAGAGAGAGAGAGAGAGAGAGAGAGAGAGAGAGAGAGAGAGAGAGAGAGAGAGAGAGAGAGAGAGAGAGAGAGAGAGAGAGAGAGAGAGAGAGAGAGAGAGAGAGAGAGAGAGAGAGAGAGAGAGAGAGAGAGAGAGAGAGAGAGAGAGAGAGAGAGAGAGAGAGAGAGAGAGAGAGAGAGAGAGAGAGAGAGAGAGAGAGAGAGAGAGAGAGAGAGAGAGAGAGAGAGAGAGAGAGAGAGAGAGAGAGAGAGAGAGAGAGAGAGAGAGAGAGAGAGAGAGAGAGAGAGAGAGAGAGAGAGAGAGAGAGAGAGAGAGATAGAGATAGATAAAAGATGAATGGGAGAGGAGAGAAAGAAGAGAAGGAGAGAGAGGGGAAGAGGCGAAAATAATTATTAAAATATAAAATATAATATAATTATATATATATATATATATATATAATATATAATTATATATATTTTATATATATATATATAATATATAATAAATATATATATAATATATATATTTTATATTTATATATGTATTATTATATATTATAATATTATATACATTATGTTAATAGTATTATATATTAAAAAAGCTATATATTATTATATATAAATTTGTTATAAACGTAATTAATATATACATATATAATATATGTATCTTGTTCTTGCGTAAATATCGCCCAATATCCGTCTAACCAGACCGTAGCAGGCTGCTAATTCTGAAACAACATCTTTATAAACATTCTCTGAGACCGTGCATTATTGTGAAATTAAATATTGAGTGTCAGTTCATCCGATTGTCAAATTGCTGTAAACATTTATGTGCTTTAGTATGGTCGATGTCTAATGAATGTTTGACGTTGGCCGATATATGCTCAGTTAATACTATTGGTTCATTAATGATAGTAGTGTAGGTCAACTTATGTGCTGGTAGGTGAAAGGATCCATTTACAAGACCGAAAATACATTGGATTAGAATATGACGCTTCGAAGTTATATTTCGGGGTTTAAGCATGTTTTTAAGGAGAAATCGTTCCTGTGTGTAGTTATGTTCATAAAGATGCTTGCAGCCTGAGCCTCAAAATGTAAACCCTCATTTAATATTGTAAAAAATAATGCATGGCATGTCTAGGCTCATGATGTTGTATTCTCACTTCGGTCGGGTGATCATTGTTGTAAAACCAGACTATGTATGTCCACTTCAAAGCAACCTCTATCGCCTATTTCGACGAACGACCATTACGTGATAACAATCATATTACCAGCTCTCTCGTCTGACCATGAACTGATTGGCTTTGTTGCAACACCCCTTCCACCGCTTTCCCTCTCATCTTCTCTTGTACCAGTTAAACCATTGCCACATAAAAGAGATAGCAGAATGACGTCATAGGCGACTACGCGTGCAGACTATGCAACCAAGTTAAATATGGAGCTTCCTAACATTTAATGAACGTACAAGTGATATCATGGTACGCTTGTCGGAAATTTACGTTCCATCTAGCCTAGTATGATTAAAGCAATAAGTCTGGGGTGGCAATATAAGTAAGCAAAAGTGCATAAACACCGATTGATACGTTAGTCATGTCTTCTGGAATAATGATTGCCTTGTCAAAATGCCATCAAGATATTTTTGCCGCATTTCTTATCCATCTTTTTTTCACGGACAACCATTTGACAGACATTTCAAAATAACTAATCAAGTAAAGCTAACAATCTAATTCAGTGGGTGTCGCCAGGCCATAGAGTCTCAAGGCTTCCTGTAGGAATCGTGTGCAACAACCTTTTCACTTTTTTGTCCGAACCATGACAGCGGTGACAAAGATGAATTACACAGTTCATCGAAGGTCATGTCAAACTGCATGGGTAAATGACAAGTGTAAACATAGATGTCTGATAGAGCACTGATGCACTAACTACCCTTTTCAGTAAATTTGTTGAATCCCATTGTTTAGTGCAATAGTGTGACATTACCACAGTCTAATCAAATACACCATTCTTTTCCGCTGTCGCATCCGAAAACAGATTTGTCGGTCTTGTTAAGTAATTGTGCAGTAATTGAAATTGTGCATAGTATTCCCGAAATCGCTGATATTGGAGATTTGGTAACCATTGAAGCGCACAAATTTACCAAATCAAACTGGGACAGATTATATGGTTACGCAAATAAACAGCGTTGATACAATCGCTTTGAGGTTTTGCAAGTGGCTAAAAACCAATACTAGTATTTGGTTCATCGGGAAATACCAACTCAAATACGAACCTTACTAAATTCCTGATTCCGTTATGTAATATGGCATTGCATCGCACCAAGACATGAAAACTAACAAAAGTCGACGGATTTGCGTGATCATGCCATGGCTTAAATGGTTCATAGTACCAAATTCCACACGATGACGGGTGCTGTTGTACGACTGAGTTCTAACTACGGAGCAGTATTGATTCGTAGCCTACCAACACATAGTTGGAAAGGTTGTGCTATTGTGAACTGCAATTATAATGTATTACAGACAGTGACCAGGCGTTTCGCTAACATTTCTGGTCACCATAAGCGCAAAGCATATTTCAAAATTAAGTCTGTGGTAAAGAGGTTACTATCAGTTGGCCTATAGCCAAGGAGCCTTTCCGACTGAAAAGTGATCAGATTATTTGTCTGCTACTCCGACACCACACGAAACTGAACGATTACATCTCTTAAATTATGTGATAAAATATCATGTCCGAGCATAGTCTTGTTATGGGATATAATGTGTGCTTGCAGCTTCAACAATGCAATTACATTATATATTGGATTTAGTTAAGGAACAACTATTCTGGAGCCTTTGAAGATTGAAGTTTAATACGATACAAATCAATACCTGGCCAAACGTTATCATCCACTATGTGATATAACAGCAACTAACAAGAAATCGAGTTAGAGACCTAAATCATTCTAGGCGGTGTTGACGACCAGAGGTTTTACTTACATTTACAATCGATCGGCATCACCCGCAATAAAGTGACACATTACCACCTGAAAACCATTTGTAGTCATGGTGTCTATCTTTATTCATTGGCGGATGAGAGAGATTTCGACATGTTGACACTCTATCTAAATACCACGTGTGGTTCTTGATGCCTCTTAGCATTATTGGAATCACCAATCGGCCAGTGCCCTTTTCATGACGGCAATTACCAAGGCTGTAAATGTATGGGTCGTTTCTTCCCACGCAGCGGCTTCGTTCTTTTTCTTAGAGGGAATATATTTCAAGGAAATGTATTTCTAGAGCACACGCATAACGCTTTTAATCCGTTGTTCAATTCAAGTTTGTAAGCATCAGTAATCAGCTTCGCTCTACCAGAGTAGTGATGTTGGCGCTGCTATCATATCTGCAGTTCATTGTGTAATACTTTCTGTAAAGTATTTATGCTACTCTATTCAAACCGTACATAGATTACGAACAATTAATTAGGCATACCATAATGGAAGAGACATAACATCTCCATTTAATATAACCATTTGTATGCATTGAAGTGGCTATTTTAGAGGCAAGAATAGTGCTAGTGCTCTAACTTTAATTCAATTTGGTAAGATGGAATCTACAGGAGTTTCATATACCGAAACCCTGTCCCATTCAATATATAGGAGAACGTGGGGAGAAGGTACTAAACACGTACATTCGTTCAATCCGTACATTCAAAGATATTGACTAAAGGCGTAACTCTTATTGTGTTTGTTGTAAGTTGTTTTAAGTGCTCTATAAAATCTATGTTATTGCTTTCAGCACCTATCCATCATTCTAAAATCCCCGTTGCTTCTACTTAAGTTGACAAATGAAGCACTGATATGAATGATATCCGGAACATGGGTTAGCGTTGTCATTAGGTAAATGAAGTGTGTCCTACTAGATCTCGTTCAACAGCGGTTTTCGTTAATCATAGTTCTTCAACCACCGGATGCCAATATAGGATCATTCACCGATCGTAGACTAAACAATAGCGATTCTCAATATTCTACTAAATATATTTTTTGTTCAGTAAAGAAAAAGTGCCTTCTCTTGCTGAATAACTCCTACTCTCCAGTAGATTATATTAGCTTATATAGTTAACTCCTGCGCAACTATCTTAGATCTATTTGATATTTGATATTTCAAGTCGCTACGTTCCCGCAAGAAATGTGTAGTGGATTGTAGTGTGCCAAGTATGAATAAAATTACTTAATGCATTGATACATCTAACCTGTTATCTGTGTCAGAATATAAGAATTTTACAGACGATTTTAACGTGCAATATCGTATTGCCTGTAACGCAAAAGCATGCCAAACATTGCCTTAACATACATTATTGCGAACACCATATTAAGAACGGGACATTAACATTTAAACAGCTTACAAAACGCATGGCATTAATATATTGCTATCAGTTTCGTTCTTGTGTCGCAGAGCATAATTCATGCTCGTCATTTGAGACGGTTGTTAGTATCTGTAATTGCTTCCACGTCTGGTTATTCTGATTAGTGAAACCATGACGCTCTATATTTCATCCAATGAGCCTAACAAGACTCAACCGTTGACGATTCTAGTGACACTTTCTTCCCCCGATAGAAACCACCAAGAAACATCAAACGATCGATAGAGACAGAGAATGAGAGAGCGAATCAGGGAGAAAAACCACGAGAAAGGATGAGAGGAATTAATGATTTGAGTGAGCACCGATCTCGCCAAATAAAATGCCCAAGATGCATTCTGAGTCATCACGCCATGTCACAGCACCAACTGTCTCCAAATATCATGACCCATTGCAAGGTTATAATGCATGCGCTACAATCAGGGGCCTGAAGTAGTACATGAATAAATAAACATCTGCATCCAATGAGTCACCCTGTATCCTTTTGGTTGATCATCCTTACCCGGAGTAAGAAATAATGTAAAATGGTTGATATCAACTTAATCACTGACCCTATATATTGGGTCCATACACGTACATCGAGAAAGGTAATACTATGTTATGTCCATTTACAATGCAAAGCTATACTGGAATGTACATATTAATTTTAAACAAAACAGCTCTTACCGAAATAATACCACGTCGAGATGACCTTTGTCCATGTAGTTTGCTGGTTTCATATATTCAGTCGCTTAATTTCAACAAGTGCGAATGGTTTGAATACCAGAAACTCAATTTGTCGTTTTGGGAGCCTTATTCTTCTTCCTTTATAATTAACCCTATTTTAAACAAACTAACGCTTAGGTTTAACAAATATATCTTCAATTTCAAATGCTTTTTATATCACAAAAATCGTTCTCTTATTCTATGTAAGACGTTTAATGCTACATCCAATTGTAAATATGCCCTCCGTGCCCTTTCGACAGCAAGTGTCTTATCATTATGCAGCAGAGTCTTAAATGTTTCCTCTAAGTCATAGATTGATGTCGCTTTGTTGGAAGAAGCGAACCATACATCAACAGCCTTGGGCTATTGCCGTCATGAATAGGGCACTGACCGATTTGTGTATCGAATTTCATTTGGCACCAAAAACCGTACGTGGCAAAAACTCTCCGTCTTCAGGTGAAGAGTGACATCATGGCTTAGGCTCACTCAGCCGTCAATAAAGCAATACACAATGACAATATAGTGTTTGTCAAATGTGTCACTTTATTGCAGTTGATGATTATCGATTGTAAATGTCTGTTTATTGGCCTAATGTAAGTGGGTGTTTTGTCACTGAGGGGGCGATAACATTTGTCTGACCTTCAGGTATTGCTTAGTTTCATTTTACACTTCTATCCTTAATGGCTTTACGATTGTTATTACTGAACTACATCTAACTGTTGCGCTATATTATGCTAATATTAATATGTAACTACATACTTGATACTGCAAACACACTAACAATCCCACAAAAAGACTGCACTCGGACATGATATTTGTTCACATAATTCCAGGGAAGTTACCTTTCAGCCTTCGTGTGGTGTCAGACTTGCAGGCAAATAATCTGTGCACTTTGCATTTATATAATTTCAGTCAGTACAGCTCCTTGTCTATCGGCCAACTCATAGTAACCTCTTAGTCACAGGCTAGATATTGATATATGATTTGTGTCTAACATTGTTGTAGTTTTAATAGCTGCATGCAATACACCGATCGTCACAGTATTTGTTGTAGCAATGGATAACGTGCTGTGCCACAAATTAAAAAAACTTAAGAACAATTTTTAGACTTTCAATATATTTTTATTAGATTGGACATAAAGAAATCAGCATGGATAGCTGCGCATATTTGTGACGAATATGTCGCTCTGACGAAAAGAAAAGTAAAGAGTAATTGTGTACAAGTGATGGATGATCTCGTTCAAGGTACGTAAGGCACGGAATCAATGCAATAATATCGCTAAGCCAATCGGTGCTATCACTTTGAATGGATGCCCGTTCATAATTCATCCAACCTTTAACCAGACTGACAATTCTTTTTTTCGGATACGACAGTGGAGAACAATTATGTGTTTGCTCAGAAGACAGTGGTAATGTGCTGATCAGTGGGAGTCAGCAGATAACTTCTACATAAAATTAGGGAAATGATCGTGTCCCGTGTATTTGGTACATCAGTGGTCTATCAGACATCCAGGTTTTCGCTTGTTATGTACTGATGCGGTTTGACATGACCCTCAATGAATTGTGCAATTCATCTTTGTCACCGCTATCATGGTACGGATAGCAAATTGAAAAGATTGTTGCACATGATACCGAAAGGAAGCCTTCAGACTTTTCCTGGTGACACCGGCGGAATTGAATGTTAGCTTTACATGAAAGAAAAGTTAGTTATTTTGCGTTGTCTGTCAACTGTTTGTGGGTAAAAGAATTGCGACAAAAATACCTTGATGGCACTTTGACAAGGCAAACAACATTCCAGAAGACATGGCTAACTTATTAATTGGTGCATATTCTATTTTGCATACTAATATTACCACCCCATAACCATTAATTTGAAAATATGAGGCGAGGGAGAACACAAATTGTCGACAAGCGTACCGTGATATCCCTCGTCTGCGTCATATTTAGTCCAATGTATGTTCTGCCTGGAAACGGATCCATTCATACACCAGCGCACAAACTGACCAACAATATGCTCATTTATAGACACATTGTATTAAATAAGCATATATCGGCCAATCTAGTACCTCCAATCAGCAATGACAGTACTTATGCACTGCACATGTGCACATGACAGTTTACAGAAATTTATTGACAATCGGAAGAACTGAAACTGATTTTTGATATCAGAATAATGCACGTTCACGGAAGATATTATGAACTGTCTTGTTTTGCGGCGGTCTGGCTAGACGGATATGGGGCCATTTATTCTCAAAAACTAGATTTCGTGTCGTGCAACCAGCTCCTGCTAATGCGTCGACTTATGTTGATGATGGAGATCAAACAAGGGCCTCTGTCGCGTGTCAGTTCTTAATAGACCCCACTGGTGCCAGCTTGATTTGTATCACGGAAACTATCACCATTGCCACCAACTGGCAAACATCTATTGTTCAAGGTACATCGGATCAATATTGCACTGTATCAAGCATAGCACAGTCGTCGTAACTAGTCGATGAAGCAATTGCGGAAGACATAGTATTTTATCACGTAGCTCATCAATATACAAACACACACACATATTTATATAGAGAGAGATATAGATATATAGATATATATATCTATATATATATATATATATATATATATATATATAGATATATATAGATATATATATATATATATATATATATATATATATATATATATATATATATATATATATATATATATATATATATATATATATCTCTATATATATATATATATATATATATATATATATATATATATATATATATATATATATAACTCATATATATAACCATAACAGCACGACAGTCGCCAGTTACACCCTCAACGGGAATTGCCGTGGAATTTCTGAGAACCTCGGTGCAATGTATGGAATGAAAGTCATAAATTGCTTGATACACTTGCACATCTTTAAGCAACTTTAGGTGATTGTAGATTAATTTCCTTGGACGTTATTCATATATGATAAACTCGATGGTTGTTAGTGGTCCTTTGAAATAAGGAAAGTAAATATTCGCCACTGATCATCCAATGTCGCCGCGCAGGTTAACTTACGATGATGCAATCGTAGAGCATTCGCTTAATATGACCTGTTAGCTGTTCATTTGGGCAAAATAGATAATTTTACCAACTCATATTAAAAATATGTAACCACCACTCCAGCCTGATGGGTTTAGCATGAGTAACGGGGTCCATGGATTTCATGTCATGTCTACATTATCAACATAGGTAACTATATGTGTGCATTGCTGCATAACCGTTCTCGTCCATATCACGGGGGCCACCCATGCACAATGTGATGCCAACCCCTACAAACCCATGCATGCATTTAAAGATAAAAGCCTGCTCCTTGGCAATCATATATGCTTAAAAGCCGACAATTAGGCCAACCTCATGTCGTTTGTGTGCCCTTGACTCTCGTCCATAACCATGATGTCATTCGTTGATTGCCTCTGGTCCCGTGGGGTCCAGGGTTAATCGTTTGACCGGCATGCATACAAGTGGCTGAGAATCGATGTTTTCAGTCCAAATCGCGCACCCCTTCCACTTTTCAGAGATCTGAACAATTCGCTTTTTGCATTAGATTTCCAAATTAAAATATATTAGATAATAAATCCCCGCCTTATCGGCACGACTGCATGCTGCTGTTCTTATTGTATGTACAGATGAATGTGCTACCTGAGGCAATGCTTGATATTTAAGTGCTGACAATCAGACCACCTTGGAGTAGCTTCTATGGCCTTTACATTCAAATGTGCTGTCATTTATTGTGATGCCTCGAAGCTGTTTGCGTCCATCTTGCTTTCAGCATGCAACAATTGAATTAATTTGTCTTCAGTACATTTCCCCACACCCATCCCCCACCCACTCGCAATGGGTGGTACTCATGAAAAGATATTTACTGTAAGGCAATGGACTGCGTGCGCCAAGTAATTCAACCTACGCATAATTAGAATAGAGAAACTACTTTAGAATTCCGTATTAAATTATCTATACACACACACGCACACACATACACACCCAGATAGATAGATAGATATATATATATAGAGAGAGAGAGAGAGAGATAGAGAGAGATATATATAGATATATATATATATATATATATATATATATATACATATATATATATACATATGTATATATGAATATATATAAATATATATATATATATATATAAACATATATATATATACATTTATATTTATATATGATTTATATGATTATCTATACATAAATTTATATATATATTTATATATAAACGCATAAATATAAATATTTTTATTATATATGAATTTATATGAAAATATGTATATGTATATATACACACATATACATGTATATTTTTGTATATATATATATATGTATATATATATAAGTATATATATCAGAGGAGCTTGCCTCTCTTTTTTATTAAAGCGCGCCGACTTGTGCGGTTGCAGCTCGTCATAATTAGATGCTGCGACGACTTGCTAGCCTATGTTGGTCGCGTGAACTAATTGTGGCTTCGGGCCATTTGGTCTCGCATCCGCTGGCAATCTCGTGGGGTCAGGATTTATACACACACACACACACACACACACACACACACACACACACACACACACACACCACACACACACACACACACACACACACACACACACACACATACACACACACACACACACATATATATGTATATATATATATATATATATATATATATATATATATATATATATATATATATATATATATATATATATATATATATATATATATAGATATATATATATATATATATATATATATATATATATATATATATATATATATATATATATTCGCTAGCATCCTGGATTACCGTTAGTGGACTGACAGAGGTTTCGAGAACGTCAGGGCACTGCATGAGAATAAGTCCGTTTTATTTGTAGAACAATAATAACAATAGGAATAATTTCGACGATTGGAATTTAATTATGTCATGGAGTTCGAAAAATACTATGCTTCGACGTTGGAAAGAACAAAAGTTCAGAGCCCATGCACATTGGTAGGCTTAGTCAATGTACAATAGCTGGATGAATAAATACACTTAATGCATTGATCTACGTCTATAATACTCTGCTCGAAGTTTCGTAAGGTGCATCAACATGTCCCTTGGTCATAAATCGCTGTAATGAAGCCACCTCTAATTTTGTGAAGCAAAACTCGGTGCCCTGCTGATCACGTGCAATCAAGTTATCTTAGAAAGCAACTTACAATTGAGGCTTATCACAATTGTTGTTTCGCGTGCTGCTTACAGTCAACAAAGCCTTTCGTTATTCTTGATGATGTTACAGACACACACACAAACACACACACACACACATATATATATACATATATATGAATATATATATATATATATATATATTAATATATATATATGTGTGTGTGTGTGTACATATATATATATTTATATATAGTTGTATTTATATATATATGAATAATTATATATATAGATATTTACATCAATATATAGAGATATGTATTGATATATAATTATATATATTGATAGATATACAATCAATCATATATATATATATATATATATATATATATATATATATATATAGTACATATATATATATCTATACAAAATATATATATGCATATATATATAAATAATCATATATTTATATATAATTATGCATATATATACATATATATATATACATATATTTGTATATATATATATATATATATATATATATATATATATATATATGTGTGTGTGTGTGTGTGTGTATGATTATATATAATTATGTATAAATATAACTATTTAAATATATATATATTTGGGAAACCACCAATCTAATGGTGGGCAGTTTCCGGATGGACTGTACAAAACGACCAAGAAGCTGTTAGAGCGGTCATCGTTGGGACACTTGCTTAGTCAGTTAACAATTCCTATGGAATAGGTGATAGAAAACCTCGAGGTGGAATCATTTTGAGTGACCCATTATAAATTGTAGTGCCATGACAAAAAAGGGGTATGATAACTGAAAGATGCAATTTGCGTTTGTATATGAGTGCTTCTGAACGATTGTAATTGCGAGCATCAACATCTATTAAGTAACTCAAACGCAAACATCCGGGAAGCGGACTGGGGATGTAGCTCGATGTAATATATTTAGTTGTTGTTTCATCAATCGTGGAAATATTCCACACACAAATGTTTCATTTATATGAAGGGACATATTTGCAACTGAAATACACATTAGAACTGAAGTCAAACTGAAAAGCTATGCATGGGGTGCAACATTGACATACGCGCCAGAATGGACTAATTCCGGTAACAATCATCAATAAAGAATGCCATGCGCCGTTATTTGTACAATCAACTTTTTTTCAATTATGGAAGCATTCAGACAATACACGATCCATGCTCCATGGATCTTATTAAACGCACTTGCTTTGTGCGACAATCAAACGGCATTGTTTCGGAAATATTGGTATATATCTTTTGTGACGTAGGTGCATATAGACATTAAGTAAATAAAAGAAAGGTGATCATCAATGGACACATACTTTATTTCCGAAATATATTCTAGAGCGCCTTCAACACAAACTCACCTTGCTTTGCAATGCAGCTCCGCTTTATATCCACTGGCCGAATCCTCACTCATCTAACCCTTTGATTGGTCTGAGAAATATAGAAAATATAGGAAATACCATGGGCGGTTTTTCTCTATGGACTTGTGGTTTATTTTTCTAAGGCAGATCTGGCGCCACATACATACCGCCATTGAGAGATAGCAAGAGGATATTGCTTCATTAGTACCACGCCGTCTGTTGCTCTATCAACAAACATTATAATGGAATGATCCCATAACTGCTAATATGAGGTATTGATGCTTTGTCATGTGAGTACTATGTCTATTGCAACCCTTCCTTCATCTGACATTTTATATTTATGATATATTTGATATATAACACCGGGGCAGAAGAAGGATTTTTACAATTTACATTCATGCGCCAACCAATCCGAAAATAAGTTATTCATTGCGCCGAGATCGTGTCAAAACGCCCCCGGGTCAAAACACCCCCGGGACAAACGCCCTCGGGGGCGCCGAGGGTGAGGGCGTGTTGAAACTTCAAGACTTGCACTAATATACGAATTCTAGTATGTTAACTACATTTATACTCGTGCATTCGCATCATAGGTACATGCAGTCGCTACCGGCCGTGAGGGCTTTATGGGGGCTTTCCTCATTGGGATGAGGACGCTCGCTGCCGGCCGTGAGGAGACGTCCTCCAAACGCCCTCATGGCCAGCTGCGAGTGTCCTGACCGTCGTGGGGAAAGCCCCCATAACGCCCTCACGGCGGGAGTCCTCCAAACGCTATCATGGCCGACAGCGACTGCATGTTCCTATGATGCGAATGATCGAGTAAAATGTCGTTAACATACTAGCATACGTTTTTTAGTCTTGAGGTCTCAACACGCCCTCACCCCCAGCACCCGCGAAGGCGTTTTGTCCCGGTTAGGGCGTTTTGTCCCGGGGCCGTTTTGACCCGTGATCCATTGTGCCAACTGATAATAATCATTGTGAGTCAATGATTCAAGGAATCAAAACATCGCAAGTAAATGCACTGACCATGATACAATTCAACATGAAAGAAGCCTAATGCTGTTTACGAGATTAAACATATATAGGTAAGGGTAGGCTAATACCTCATTGATTGCAAACATTCGTTGCCTTTTAGACGTAAGAGGAACGCCAGGGGTTTGTAACCTTACCAGGAAATGACCGTCCTGTATTGGACAGCCCCCTTTTGTGCCAGCGCCCACCTGGTACACACCCTTTGCTCAGACCGGGTTGAAAAACCTACTCAGTTGAGAATAAGGGCTGGCACGATTTCATTGAGTCACCAGGTCGGATGCAACCACTTCCAGTGATGGATCGGCTATTCAACATTATAATCCCAATCTCTAAGAACTACCTAACACTGCGCCACAGGAACTGAATTATAGCAAATTGCGTTGACAATAGGTCTTGTCAAGCACCGGGCTCTATTCTAAGCACGCTTTTTACAGCATGGTGCTTGCGATAATCAATACACGTATTGTTTACCTGGGCTGCATTGAGTTACATGGTTAGTAACCACACGTGTGAGATATTGCAAATATATTTGACGCAAGGAGCATTTCATGAAAATGACAGTAGACAAGAATACAAGCATCTTGTTATGTGCAGTGACATGCACAAATGACCAATGGCGGCGACAGTTCTGGAGGGAGGGGAAGGGTGCTGACGCAAAGATAATGAATGCAATATCAGCAAAGGGTTCTCGTAAGATACTGAAATTAATTTAAGTGAGTATTCTTAGCCTCATGAAAATTATTCTAAATAGAATGCAGTCGAGTTTAACTGAAATTGGGCCTGCAAACTTTGTTCACCGGCCAGATGTAATCACCAAAGCACGATCCCACGCATGTCATGCAACATTTGATACCACATTGTATGAGGTAGATACATATATATATAAATACATATATAAATATATATATATATATATATATATATATATATAGAGAGATACAGATATATATATATTATAGAGATATATATATATATACATATATAGAGGGAGATATACATATACATATGTATATATACATATATATATATTATATCATATATATATATATATATATATATGTATGATATATATTTATATATATATTATATATATATATATGGAGGGATAGATTACACTGTATGTATATATATATATATATATATATATATGATATATATATATTTATATATATATATGTATAGATTAGACTATATATATATATATATATATATATATGATATATATATATATGAGATATATATATCGATAGATAGAGCATATATATATAATATATATATAAGATATCAATATATATATATATATATATATATATAATATTTATATATATATATATATATATATATCAATCTTTTATATAGACACCGAACGTTCGTGCACCCAAGCATATATAATCAAACCATTATGAAGGCCGCATTTCTTCATTAACATTGCAACAATCTTTTTATAGCAAGCGTGCAGCCAAGCATATGATTAGCTCCTATCTCCAGAGACCGCTCAACACAGTGTGTTAATACTTGTGTGTGGTATTTTTGTATCCTAGATAAACACTACACAGGGCATCCCGCGTATTGAAAAATGGTACCACAAGGAGCAATTACAGTGCTTCTAGCACTAAAGTCCAGTCAGCAGTATTATAGTGTGTGTACGATGATGCACTGTGTATCATGTTTGTATAAGTACCTAGAACAGCACAATCAATTTGAAAAGAGTAACGGTGGCAAAGCAAGCAATTAAAGCAGATCACTTTATTGCTTAACGACTCAAACGAATCATCATAGCCTGACTGCCAAACCAAGCTCGCGGTAATATCGAGGGCATCAGGTTATCATACGTAACGTATTTTGTTCTGTTGACGTCTGCATTCATCCACGTTTTGCGATGCGAAGATAAAAGTGTATAAACGGACTGACGCCACCTATCGACCCGATAAAAAACCTTACCATAAAGTAAATTGTTGCGTTTTGGCTTGTACGCTGAGAGTTGATTTAAACATTATTGCTGCATTCCGTGAATACACGATCAACGATCCGTGGCTCTGATTTAATTGCATGCGATGTGTTTGACAGGTGCAACAGCATTGTGTATGTAATATTTGTATATATGGTAATGATTCTCGCCAAATGGAAAAATGAAGGTTTCGAGGGTTTCATATGTGACTAATTGTGACTTGGTCATAAAGTAGGGGCAGCCCGATGTAGACTTTTAACGGGGTGTGATATTGACTATAAACCTGATCATAATAACGAATCTAAG
>CM067346.1:2228979-2318979 GCA_034190875.2 Urechis unicinctus
TTTGGCGCACCATCATTGAGATTCAAGTGGGTCATATTGCTTGTTCAAACCAACGCGGTCTATTTCATTGTAAATAAACATAATAATTGCATGGTCCCATATCAAATGTTTTTATGCATTTACGTTTTGTGATGTGTGTGTTATTAGTCATTGGGTTTTCATAACAAATTTGACCCACATGCGATTCCCATTTATGCTTCATAGAATCAAAGCAAAACGATTCTGTCCACCAATAACGCATTATAATTACCATGGGTGAATTATTTACAGTGGGGAAACATCACCAAATCGTATATTGAGTACACTCGAATCCGACATTACCAAATGCTATGATCTATATATAGAATAACTATTACTCGTGAAGCCGAATGATGTCTCCAAAACTATCGCCATTTGCGATATTCGGAGAGAGAATTTCGTCAGGAAAAAGTATAATCGTCATCAGCTTTGTTGTGTGCAGTCAAGATCAATGCAGTCGTATCCAAATGTGGTATAATTGTAACAAGGTGGCGTTTGAGAAACATTGTGAATAGAAATGTACATGTGTTCTATTGATAACAAATCTTTATTGCCGAGCTAATATATTTAACATACTTTGTGAATGATATTTGTGGCGCCACATACGATAATCATCCATTCGAATATATCCACTATTCTTTGAATGTCACAGACAGCCTTTTGATACTGATATGATGGATAAATGCATTTTGCAAAATTAAGGTTTAACTGTGGGTTAACAACTTATAATTAGATGAATTGTAAATTTGCAGGGATCGAATGATACTAAGTAAGTGACATTTATCCAGACATTGTGTTTACAATACGCAGTTAATGCTGCAATATGATTGTATTATTGTAAAGGAGCTTATTGCGAAATTAAATGTAACAGATTGCAGTTGATTTAAACAATTAAAACAATATCTTCTGTGATGTCTTCGACCCTTTCTGAAGAGTGGGGCAGAAGGGGGGGGGGGATGGGGTATAAACAGTGTCATTTTCGGCTTTGTCTTAGGGCCATTTAGTATGTAGAACAACGACTCCCTGTCGTTGAATAATTAAACCTAACTTGGAAGTTGAATTTGCCTAAATACATCAAGATTAAATTATTCAAAATTTCAGATATACCGGATGTCAGGTAGTACTTGATTAAAGTGTACAATTACTAACTGCATGGTATATAGCTCTTCCATACCCTGTTACCAGGCTTGTATGGTACTTATTTCAAATTGATGGTGCATGATGAGTAAATGATCGAAGTGTTAATTTATGATCTTATAGACACAGTAATACCAGGATGTAATCAACTAATACTCTAGTAATGGATGAAGGCACCATGATGTATACAGGCTTAACCCATATAGTATGTCCGGCAAAAGCGAACATCTGGTGCGAGATGGCTATGGCATATTAGCTGGCGCTGTCAAATGGATGACTTGTCGAAAGGCTGATCGTGTATTCCGGTGCAGTCGGATATTGAGGGTGCCCTATCGATTGCTTACCATAACATAAAACATCATGCATGCCAGTCGGTGACACTTGTGAGTCTAGACAGAATGTTGCGCAAAATATTTGTCCAGGCTATCTGAAATAAATTATAATGGCAAAGAGTAGATTTGGCAACAACAATCGTGTCCGGGTAGTAAATGAATATTCCGCACTCTTTGATATTAGGATCTTCTGTGGATGTGCATGTTACTCATTCACACCTGGCCATTGATCACGTGCAGCAATAGAATCAGATGGCATTTCTACGGCAAATGATAATTGCGTTATCACATGATCACTGATGGGATTATGGAGAGCGATTACTGACACGCTACAGCGCTTTGTGAGATTATATATACATATAAACATATTTACATATACATACAAACACACATATATATATATATATATATATATATATATATATATATATATATATATATATATATATATATATATATATATATATATATAAATGTATATATATATACAACAAACATATATATTAATATGAATGTATTTAATATGCATATATATATGCATATATATATAAAAATATATATATATGTATTTATATATACATATATATTTGTGCCTATGTATATGATACATATATATTATTATGTACATATAAATATGTGTATATATATGGGATATATATATATATATATATATATATATATATATATATATATATATATATATAAATATATATACATATACATATACATGTACATATATATATATATATATATATATATATATATATATATATATATATATATATATATATATATATAGATTAATAAATATATGTATATATATGTACATAAATATATACATATATATAAATATATATATATATATATATAAAATATAAACATGTATAAGTACATATATATATATATAAACCAGATCTCTTCGCAATCCATGAACAAATAGTAGTATATATAGCGACTCTATTACGGCTGGTGCAAGGCAATGTCAAAGAAATAAGCTCTGGACAACTCTTACAGTCTCTTTTTGGTCATATGTTAATGGGTCCCTTCATTGCTGATGTGATACATATCTATACTGATAAATCACTTCACAGAAACAATTTTTATTTAAATTTCTTATTTCGTCTACAAAAAGTCTGAGTCGTGTACAAAATATTCTACTTCTTGTTTCAGATATTATAGCCCGCATAATTGCTAAATGTATTTATACCAAAATACATTTTACTGCACTTTCATCCTAATACAAATGTTTTATGCACTTAAAATAAGCTCATCAGGAGTAGCCCAGTACCATTTTATAGAAGCGACCTTGATATATTATCGTTCTAATAGGGTAGATCTACTGTGTAGATACAAATTATCCCATGCATTGTGTCCAAGATGATTTCGCGGCGGTCAGTGTTGAGAAACTGACTGATTCACGAAAATGATCTCATGGGACAAACAGAACTCCGCATGGCCAAATCACCTTCATTTTTCTAAGGTTAATTGCCTTATTGTTTAAAAACAGGTGTTTTATGGCAGTAATACGGAACGATTATAATTGCTAACAATAACATCTATAATGCCCCTTAATCACAAACACACTGAAAGCGCAGTTTGTGACTCAACATGAATTGTTTGATATTTTGCGACAATATGTGTGCCGCATATATTTACTTCAAAAGTCAGAAATATCTGAAAAACATTGTACATGATTTTCGGGGACTCAATCCACACAGGTAACAAGCATCCACACATAACATCGACAAACAAACCTTTATGAAAGCAGCAAACATTGCTTGACCAACCCATAGGTTGTTAGTCTATTCAGTAACATAGTGTGTCAACGTTAATGTAGAGTGTGTTTGTATCCATGAAGATAGACGGCATATATTCAATGGGCATCCCGCCAATAAAACAATGGAAGCAGACAAAGCGATTATAGCGTATCGTCAATGAGCAGCGCTTTCCATTACATAGTACTGCCGGATCATCATTAACTGACTGGTAAACTTAGCGCAGTTATTAGTTTTAGTCATCAGAGCATAATATATATTATGATTATTGCTATTAACATGTACATTCACCCAAGTTCTACGATTCGATGACATGTACAAAATGGCTTACGCCGATATAACCTAAGTATTTAGGTAAACTGTGCTGTCTTAATGTTTTTGTTAGTGGAACTAGCCTCTTGGCGCTCGGAGGTCGGAAATCGAGATCCTCTGGGACAAATGAATCTGTTCACCGGAAAGGGTTGCCAAATAATCAAAGATGGTATATGTAGACACAAAAATTAATGGGAAGGTATGGAGACTGTAGGTGAGGGGGATGTACACATGAGCTTAAGCTGCGTGAGGCAGACCAAGCGTCACATTCAAGCCGCTTTTTAGATTCAGAGAGACGATACTGCTTGCTCACTCCCGCTCTTTCTATTGCCGTGCAAACAAAAGTAATAATAACATGGTCCCATATCGGATCTTTTCGGGAATTGGGGCCTCGCAATATAAGCAAAACGCCTGCAGAAACCGCCATGGGATATTTATGACATATTTGTCCCAAGTGTTTTTTAATTATGCGTCATAGGGTCGAAAACAAATTATTTGACATACCTATTGCTCGTTATAACTACTATCGATGTATTATAAAAGGGAAAATTATAATCGCCAGAAAGCATTCTGAGTGAGATCGAATCCAGCATTGCGAAGCACAAGGCTATGCAACTAATACCAATTAATACCCTCGTGGATGCAACACCTGTTTGTGACAATTATACAATTATTGGTGTGAGTTGTGTGCATATATCAACCACATTGGACTCGGTAAACCGGAAGAGCATGTGTAGCACATTTACGGTGGTTTCATATGCACTGGTTTTTTAAACTGATGATGCTTTTGATCCTTTCATAGCCTGGACAATGGTGTGTGGTCATTCGCATCGCTTACTATCACCTTTTAATCAGAAGCTGTCAGGCACCAAATTTTATTGTTAGTGCAGGCAAAATGCAATTTACCTCTATAGCCACTTGAAATATGAACGTTTGCTATAGTATTCATTTATTTTCATCAGCCATGCTTGTGAATTCGGGTGAACATCACCTCACCGATGCCTCGTAGTTGGATTTCTACTAACTAGACGCAGTTCTAATCTTGGTACAATTAGGGCAAATGAAGCAATGAGCCCAGACGGTTTGTGCCAACTTTGCCGATAGCCCATTGTTACTTAACAAAGTTAACATTGAATAACTTTTTGTAAGTCTATGAAAATCCACACGAAGGTGCTTCTACGTGGATCGGATATAATTGTGGGAGTAAATAGACGCTGTGATAAATTAATGAAGCGTCAGACCTAAAACATTAAGGACAGCAAGTTGAAATCATAATGAGGCTATATACACATGCATCATCCACACACAGGCAATAACGCACACTCACACTTTAAGAAGCGGGCGAAGTTTGTTTGCATAAGCCATCGTTTATGAGCTTCTATTCCACTCCACACACTACAGTCTGCCACTGATGATGTATGGAGCTCCAAAAACGAAGTAGATTGACTGGGTGGCATGTGACAGGAGCAATGGTAGCGCTGTGCTACTACTGCAGGCACCAACAAGAGTGTGGCGCTAAACAAGGCAGCTTGCCTTGCAAACACCCTTACCTGGATAACCTTTACCAAATAAAGCATTAATATTTGCTGATGGTAGTATCCTGTGTAGCGCAATACTTTATGTAGAATAGCATTAGCGTTCAACCAAGTTCTGCAACGGATTACATATAGTGTGCCATAAGCTGTGTTGTGATGGATGCTTATGCCTATAACACAGTTACACCTGGTGTTAAGCTGAGGAGTTCATAATAAGCAGTCATTTGGCTTCTGACGCTTGGTTCTCGATGTCAGACCTGGTCACATGATCCTTACATATATATATATATATATATATATATATATATATATATATATATATATATATATATATATATATATATTATATATGTGGGTATATATATATATATATATATACATATATATATATATATATATATATATATATATATATATATATATATATATATATATATATATATATATATATATATATATATATATATATATATATATATATATATATATATATATACTTGCCTGGTCTTTCATCAGAAAATGCCACAATAGCACAAAGAGTCGATTGAACGTGAGCTTGTTGTTATAGATAGATCTAGCCGTTCGAGAGAAAGGTATGTGAGACACATTAAACCCGTTAATCGGCAAGTGATGCTGGATCACCTCAGGTAGAACAAATATACACCCACGAAGCCGTTGTCTACATCGAGAAAATATAGAACATGTAATGGGAGGTTATTTTGCGCCTCAGATGTAGGGGTTGGCTATGTGAGGCAGCGCCAAAAAGAGAGCGAGGATATTGCTTCTTCAGTCACACGCTCTCTATTGCTGCGCAAACAAACCCTATGATTGCATGGTCCAATATCAGATGTTTTCAGGCATTGGAGGATTGTAGTGTTGGCAGGCAATATCAATGGTCAAATGGCTCTTTAGTAACTTACATTCCGGTGCATGGTATTTTCAATGCGCTTTTAAAGAACGTTATTGTGAAGAGACTGCTGCTTCTGAACCGGAATAAACCGAATTGCTATGTAAACATAATCGACTATTGTGAAAGGTCATGCGCCCTGTTTGTAAGTTGGATTAATTCATCAGTGATATTAATACATTCAGCACAATTACATAACAAATCTTTTATGGGAATATAATGCGGATGTCACTTAACACATATCATCATGTGCAGCATATTTGATACATGGCTGTTAGTTGTTGTTCCCTTTCTAATAAATACATAAAAATCACTGATTCAAGCATAGCACACAACGCTTCATGCTTTAACAAGCTTCAGCTTCAGGTCGGGTAAGCACTAATAATGAATACCCATCTCTAATAGCAATAAGCTCCTTAATGAGCATGGCAATATTCTCATACTCAGAATTACATGGTGGCGTAATCCTATAGCTGGAGTCTTTAATGCATTCACTATGCTGTAATAAATAACAATTATTGATGTTCAGGGCATGCATTATTGCTCGAACATTATTGCTAGCAATTGTTCTGCTATGAAAACAACATCTACACACATAGGATACTAAAACAATGGGGCTGTTCAGGCACTTATGAAAGAAATTGACAAAGCGCAACATCAGTTGATTTCTATGGATGATGAATTGTAATTACTTTGAACGTGTCCTGGACTCTAATTTCCATATAGTTCGAATACACCTTCTCCAAACACTACACAATTTGACCGACTGGTTAGGTCTTAAACTCCACATCGCCGACCCAAAAACTACTACAGTATGCTTGAAATAGGGAGTTTCTAATAACAGAGTTGCAGTATCCAAAGCTGGTCATAATCATATTCGTTTTTGCTATTAAATCCCTACATGCACGCTGAGTATTTATCAAATTCGCACAATAACCAATATTGCTTCTCTTGTACAATTAATTCATCATTTAGTGTTAAATATACGGGACTGTCGCAAAGCATTGAATGCAAACAACCGGCTTTTTGCAGAATTGAACTGCACACAGTATTCCTTCGAAAATTCCACGCATATTCTAAGCATTCTCTTAGCGGCTGTGACTGAAGGAGCAATGAGTGAAACTTCATTAGCATAACTCGCCCATATAACGATGATGTTACCTCCAACATAAGCTTCACGAAGGTGCCTTTGTAATTCATCGATATATACACAAAATAATAGTGGCGAAAGCACAATGCCTTGCTTAACATCATTCGTGCAAATAAAAGGCTCAGAACTAGAAGCATTCCATCGGACTTTCAGGTTCTCACGTGTGTACATATTAATAAGTAATTTACATATTGTTGGGCAGGGTCCTTTCTGCCTGAGAAGAGCAAACAATTTTATATAATTCACACGATCAAATGCTTTAGATGCGTCTAATTAAACAACAAAACCAAATGAACCCTGAGTTACAAAGCGATCGACAATCTCTTGCGAAACAAACGCGCATTGAGTGGTAGAGTGCGACTGTTTGAAACCGAATTGCAGATCGCTTGTTATCAGTGCGTCACTCTAGAATGTTAAAATAATATTATCAAGTAATTTTCCAAAAATATTACTGATCCCTATGGACCTGTAATTATCACAATTATTCAGCGATTTCTATTTATTCTTTGGTATATGTATCAGCAATGAATGCAACATACCCGGCGGAGCATATGTATGCGAAAGCATCGCATTAAACAACAATGAGATATGAACAAACACTTCTTGGCAGGAATTCTTAATGTGATCGGAGCTGATTTCAGAATTACCATTGGTTTTGTCTGGTTTAAAGTTCTGATTTGCGGATTCGACCTGCTTAACTGTTATGGCATGATCAGAAGTGCATTTGCAGCGTAATGTGATTTTAAGCTCGTTAAATGAAACTGAGTTATACAGCCTAGAATATTTGTCCTTAAAGGTTTTGCATATTTTTACCTCATCATGAGCATCGTCCATAGAGGTAGGGCTGGACACACGTGCGCTAATTTTTTACGAACTTCCTTCCAAAAATTGGGGTTATTTTTGGACGCGTTTGCAGATGCCATTCTGTTGGCTACTAATTTGTCTTGTTTGAGCATGACGTTCCGAGATTTCTCTTTGTAGTCTTTATTAGATTTAAGCATTATATCTTTAACTGTCCAGGTAGTAGAGCATCCATTCTCTCGCCACAAGCGGCACTAGAAAATTGATTTTTTTTTTTTCAGGGATTGGATTTCGTCGGTCCACCCAGCCCGGCGTTTCTTATGTCGGTTAGCCGGAATACTACAGAGAGACGATGCCACGCAAGCATGATTTATGTCATCGTGAAATTGATCAATTTTCTCAACATGCTCGCAACATCTCGGATTCGCGCGTGATAAAACATTGTACGCAGGGTGTCCTTGCACAAATCAATTTCCCTTTTCGCTCTTCCACTTCCTTTTAGTATCCGATGGTAATTTGGCGATATGTACATGTAACATTCTAAAGCACAATTTTAAGATAACCGTACTATGATTCAACATATTGTTATCATCATGAATGCATTTATAGCTTACATTCTCTGAAACCATTAAGTGATCTAGTGTCGATCTGGCATGCGACATGACACTTTCATAAGTGAAATCGACATTTGCAAAGGGTTTTATAAGGCATGGGATTCGACATTCCTGTTCACAGAAATTGTTTAACGATAGGGTAGATATATAGTTATGCTTCCCCAGTCAGTGATATTCACGTCATATGCATTGTTTCTATCTATCTATAAACTAAAGTGAACTCGAGAAACCATTAGAACACATGCCATTCTCGGATAATATGGTGCAAATGCCGTCGATATTTATACTAGACCAATAACGCTGAATTTGTGTACGTTAATTTTACCTTAACTCGAAAGTCAACAGAACGCAGGGAAAGTGACGTAAGCTTACTTAATTACGGGATTGGGTTATTTACATAAGCTCATTGTTTGATAATTGTGTTCCATTAGTCGTTGCCGGAATTAGAAATGCCTCGATCTATCAACCAACGCCTCGCAGCTTGGCTATGTCGCCCTGTGTAAATCATACGAGGCAGTTAATGACGTCCTTACTTTTTATGAGAATCAAGGTGTCGGGACCAACTGGAACTGTTAATTTTAAAGCTTTACAGGATGACAGTTAATATGCCGCTATGATAAACCGGCACATTACTTCCCGCATGAACGCTATCAAACGTTGCTTGTCTCCTGGGCAAGTGCGGGTGTAGTGAGAAGTAGAATGATACGACCCATTTATACTCTTGTCATCACCCGTAATATGTACATACACATATGGGATTTTGTTGCATTTGCCCATCAGTGATATTGGCTCTGTACTACACCCAGTAGTTTATGGACCACTAAGCTATATATACAATATGGTACTGTATATTGCTAGACAATCACTATGAAGAAGTCCGCGAAAAGAAAAAAAAAAAAAAAACCCATCCTAGCTCGCTAAAGAGCTCGTGATAATGATGATTATCATAAACATAATGTTATTATGATAATGATGATGATAATGATGAGTATCAGACCAGTGTTTGATTATTGCTGTATCCTATACAGAAACTTCATTGGTCATTGCCACTTTGAGGCGATGGGCACGGCATGTTGGCGGAAGATGGCTATTAGTTTCCTGAAACCACACATTTTCGGAGAATACTACGGAAAGCAGCATTGAGCCTGACATCTCAGAAATTAATCAATTATATCCTAACGCCTGGGTTATAATCAGTTGGTCTATCACAGTTACTTGCAACCATTTACCACTGTGCTACCAAGACCGAGAATTTCAAACATGAATATTGCAAAAGATATTTTCCTTCAACCACCCTGGCATTCTGTGCTTTACATATAATGCGTTATTTTTCGCATCATGTTGTTTTGCTGGTACGATAAGCAGAAATACAATCTATATCTGCGCCAACTTTGTTCCAAGTTTCGTGACAATTCCCTATAATACCGCAGGCAAATTATTTACCCATGAAGCGCATTTATGTATTTTTAGTGTTATGGACAACTATTTACTTTACCAATCGTGTAGCTAATAATACTGATTCCAACCTTAACGCTACTGAATGTCACGTGTAGTCATTTAAATATGCCTGTGGCATCTTTAGCTATAGTTGGAGCTATATGATATATGATCTGTGCTGATATTCGCTCATCCTGATACTCCTGCTATAGCTTGCCACCAATTAGCTACAACGTTTGAAAAGCGTTCTTTTGTTTTTCTCATCTGCGGTTAGCTAGCAAACTGGCCCCAAATGTAAGATGCAGGCACTAGCTTTAGTTAAAGGATAGCATACCTTAAATGTCAGATGTAGAAACAATAATTATCTTAAACGCGCTGCTTTATCATTTTCGTCAATTCTCTTCTACTGTTCTCAAACTTGCATGTATTTTATTTATATACGACAGTTACTAGGTAGTCAAACAAATTAATGTTTATCGTGAGTATTTGTGTGAGGGCGACGTAACTGTGTTTCGCCATGTTGCTTTGTAAACACCGGGCCCTAAATGCAAGAAAAACCGTTCGATGATAAATGATGGTGGGAAATATGTTCGTTCCGTATCTGTGCCAATGTTACGTTGTATCTATGCATCGGGATTCGAAACAAAACTGGAACAACATTATTTCCAGATACGGATGATGATACCATTCTGCAATATCGGTAAATCTTTCTTTACGCTGCAAAATGTGATTTTATAGAAAATCGTATTATATATTCGTCCTTTATGTAATATTTTAGATTCAAATATATTGCAAAGAATTGCAAGTACATGTTGGCGCCATCTATCGCATGCCCCGGAATGACATCTATTACAATAAAATTTTGATGTGTTATTGTACAAAGGGATAGCACAATGGCAATCTTTCTTTTTTTGATTCAGCTGCGTGTTAAATGAGAAATGTTTGTGGCGCGCACACATAAATCTACTAATGGCTTCATGGTTAGATATCTCGTGCTCGCTTTGTTCTGTTCTATTAGAATTGACACTTGACTGAGCGACAAACAAGGCACACGTATTCCAAGCAAATATTCCCCTGAATTTAAAAGAGAATTCGTAATATCCCTGATTGTACAATACCTTCCACAATTATAGTAACACGTGTATAAAAGGCATAGGTTTAGTTCATTTATATATTCGGGACTCAGCGATGATGTTTGTCGTGATATGGACTTGAAATGAGTAAAACCTTTATGAGAGCCTGAAAATGAACAAAAGCTATTTTTGTATGTGCTTCTTGTTGTCTAAGTATAAGGTATCACTAGTGCATGCCTTGTGTAATTTGATATTTAAGAACTACTGGAAAGAAAGCGTAACCACCAGCTTGATATATGTGTTCTTACCTATTTGCTCGCTTATTTAGCCCTGCGTGATCACATCATACCGTTAGTGTTGAAGCGAAGGCTCGTGTTGTGAACTCCATCTTACTAATGGGTGCGCTTTGTTGTCCTGGCATGACGTAGTAAGGATGCACTAAGGGAATTCACGGATCATATGTGCCTAACGCAAGGCTTCTGATACGCAACTTCCTTGTTGTGATGTTTTACGGGGATCTAGTCCGTGAACAGGATATACACAAAACAATATTACAATCCCCCTGATGTATTACGGCGCAAATAGTAAAGTCGTTATGAAAGTAGTACGTTGTGCTGATTTCTATAATATGAAATACACTTGCGATATGGAGAAAGGTTTTGTCCTCAACCGTTTGTATACATATCAAAAGAGTACGGATAATACATGATAACGATACTTCTCTTAGAACTCCAGCAACAATCAAAGGTTGTAAAGGTATGTATCTCATCTTACCCTAACACTGTGGGTTTTTAATTTGGATACTGGCTGCTTCAGACATACACAAAATACACCATAAAAATAACTGAAAGGTAAAATCAACTTTCAGCCAGCCCATCAATTGATTATTTTCACACACATAAGACCATAATAATACACAGACAGAAGTATTGACACAACCGATGCAAGTACGTTTATATCAGAAGCCATTTGAAAATATGAGGTGAGACAAATTCCGCTTTGGATAAATTTAATCTTTGATGGTGAAAGAAATATCTTTAATGCCAATAACGAAATAGGTAACCAATATCATAAATATCTATTCTATGACAAGTAAAATGCACCTTGATTTGGTGTTGCGTTCAGTAGTCAATGTCTCATGAGGCATTTTCAGTTCCACTCACGTAGCACCTAGCAGGTGCCTTATGAAAGGGACAATTTCAATTTCAATCTCTATGAGAAAAAGCATAGCGTTCATGTAGTTCCTTTTTGCTAGTCCTGTGTCTTAGTCATCTGAAAATAACAAATGGAAATTATGTGAATAGCAAACGCCACCCGCTAGATAAAGCAATTTCTCCGTAGGTACCCAAAAAACAAACAAAGGCATTCGTGGCCATCTCATCATGACATCGAAATGCGAAATGACCGCAAATCGATAACATAAATTATACTTCTTCAGCTTTTCCGCTTAGACGCTATACTTTATCCCATTGATGCCACATGTTTATCTGGACTAGACATTACACACGCGCATACTAGGAAATGTGGTGTATTGATTATCTGGTGTTACGCCGTATGAAATCTCCGACCTTTAATCAGTCAAGATATGTTGTGACAATGCTTTGACAACGTAGGGCACTCACTACGGCACATTGTCGATCATCTGCCGCGTAAAGCTGGTCAAATCGTGCCTAACAAACACGGCAAAGAATAACGAAATATCCTTTGGTTGGTAAGCTGGATCCCAAGCATAATTGTAAGTCTGATGAAATATCGCGCGTTGGTCCATTCACATTTTGTTTGACGTACCCGGATGACTATAACGCGTAGGTGAATACAAATAAGTTTATGTCCTGAGTTGGCTTGTTATGTTAGCGATTTGTTGTGACTACCTTGTCAGAATCTATCCCTCACTATGTGCTTTGCAACATACTATGTAACTACATCATATGCTGGTTGTGTCAGTCATCATATATAACCAACGTACGTTCCAGTGATCAAGTTGCGTATGTGTCGTCATCGAATTAGACATGCCTGTATCCGTAGTAAAGCTCGATTGGGCTAACATATTAATAGTTTGAGAAATTTAGGAAATACCAGAACAAATACATCAATTTTTCAACCGTAACAATTTTAATGAATGGATTGATGAGGCGGCAAAAACGGTGCCACAAACAGAGGATGAACGACACTGCCTGTCTCGTTGCTACAGTGCACGTTCATTGAAACGACAAGAGGAGATGAATAAGGTAATATCCATGCAGCTTTGAAGCTCGAATTTACTAACCAGCGCCATTTACCAATAACTATTATGTGAGCCGTTGATAGATTGTTCACGAAGCAACATGGCCAAATACAATCTCTTCGTCGTCACACAAGGACACAGAATGGATAAATGATATCACCAATGCAATAGCCGAATAGCATATGTACTAGTTGTTCAGATCAGGAAAGGATTATATTATGTAGCATTTACCAGTGCTTGTGATGGACCTTCCCAGCACGATAATTATTTAAAAATATATATGCAACAAGTTTTACCTGTGATGTGAGAATCACAGTTGTCATGTGCGAATCAAATTAATTGAATGCAAACTGAATCTTATTCATGCGGTGTAGCTAGATATAACATGTCATATTCTCTAATTAGAATGTTTAACCGTGTTTTATATATCAACAGTTAATTAGGCATATAACGACGTCAAGATACAATCGCATTCATGTGCAACTTATTCCATATATGGACAGTGATTTAACGACGCATTCCATTATACGAAATCCATCCTGTAATATATTACATGTGGAATCTATGCGTGCTTTTCCAGTTTGTTATCCTATAAGTTGGTGATGATTCGTGATGCACATACCCCATACTGCGAATCTTGATGGATTACATTAAGTTAATCGTTTTTGCAACGTAACTTTGTTGCCTTGAATAATTAATGCAATCACGTGATTACAAGCACTACATTTGCAAGGTCGTTGTAAATTACATTAATGTGGTATATATAGCGTACCAAGCGGCTGGCAATATGCAAACACATTCGGGGGTGGCTATTCATGAAACAAAGCAGCCCACCATTTTTCTCAAAGGGCATTTTATAGCTTGTTTACGGGAAACCTGTCATGATGTTATGCAATTTGTTGCGAGAGCAAATCCATGTTCTGCTGAGCTACAAAACCATGCTGTAAATCTGAAGAGATCACAGAAAACCAATCCATCACGTTTTTGCAAAGTAGCATTATTTTTTTAAATGATTCATGAGACTAAAGAAAGGTCGATGGCGGGCGAATATAGACCAGGAGCTGGAATCATGCATCACACTACAACTTAGACAGCTCCATTTCCGCCCATATATATTGATATCCACGTGACAACGATCAACAATGAATCAAAAGGCATTAGTAGGAACGATTTCCAATTTCAAGTCCATACGCACCATCACGAATCCCTTGACGCATTTACATACATTCATAAATTTGTTCATACATACATACATACATACATACATACATACATACATACATACAGATACATACATACATACATACATACATACATACATACATACATACATACATGTATACCGAGGGCGATAACATACGCCGCGTATACAGACCGCGTACATACATACAAGGCTCACAACAGGGTGGACATAATGCACAGTCATACATACAAACCATACATACAAAACCATAAATCATACAGAAAACCAATCCATCACGTTTTTTTTGCATACATACATACTAAACCGTACATCGACAATACATACATACACACTACAACTTACATACATACATACATGACAACGATCAACAATGAATCAAACATACATTTCCACATTCCATACGCACCATACACGCACATACATACATACATACATACATACATACATACATACACATACATACATACATACATACATACACAGACACATACATACAGACATACATACATACATACAGACATACATACATACATACATACATACATACATACATACATACAGACACATACATACATACATACATACATACATACATACATACATACATACATACATACATACATACATACATACATACATACATACATATACATACATACATACATACATACATACATACATACATACATACAGACACATACATACATACATACATACATACATACATACATACATACATACATACACAGACATACATACATACATACATACATACATACATACATACATACATACATACATACATACATACATACATACATACATACATACATACATACATACATACATACATACATACATACATACATACATACATACATACATACATACATACATACATACATACATACACACATACATACATACATACATACATATACATACATACATACATACATACATACATACATACATACATACATACATACATACATACATACATACATACATACATACATACATACATACATACATACATACATACATACATACATACATACATATTTATGACATCGTTCATGGATATACATTGTGTAGCGCTGGATATTGTATATCGTTAGCGTTAGCATAGTATCCCTTAAAGCTCCCGAGCTCCTTATTTTCAATCATCGTCAACATCATCTTAACATCTCTAATAGCTATTAGTAAAGCGCTATTTGATCAAGGTGTCAGATTTGTCTGCGCCTTCGCTAACTTCCCATTCGATGCACAAGTTGTGATATTCATATCGTGTGGCGCACAGTAATGTTTCATCAGTGTCGGCTCATCAAAGTATTTTTTCAAAGAATTGACACCAATTTTATAAAACACAATCCAAAATCTGTTCACATTGTACAGAAGAATGCTTATCTACAACAAACGGTTTAGCAATATATTTTCGATTAAGCGTCGTGTTAACTTCAGAAACATTTCTTTATACTTTCAAAAGCGACGATGCAAACGGCTGAAACGGAGCGTCAGCTGCATACTCTTATACCTCCGCGTCATAATGTGTTGTTCTAAATCGTTATTTAGTTATGACATCCCAACGACAACTATCGTCAATGCTACCTAGGTAACAGCATATAGCTTAAAATGCCATTTTACACCTGGATACATCTAGACGGTTGGCAACATAACTCATTGAGTCCGGTTGGATAAACAGGAGGTATGAAGAACAGGCTGTAAACGACACAATCATCTGTCATGAGAAAGAATCTTCCCGCTATTGAATCCAATGACTGTAAAGAGCCATGCCATTTTGTGCGTATAAATGCTGTAGGTGATTCAGTACCACTGCAACGACGTGTAGCGACTCTCTTCTTGCTTATACTATACACGTAATTGATCTATCAATCATTGTGTGGAATTGTTTTCATGCGGCAATGCCACACATGCACTACAATGAAGCGTCGAAAAGATTGCATTGTGAAATTGTAAAGACGATAACAATAATGGTGTATATTGCAGCAATTTATTGAGCTATAAATGGAAGACGGTCGGAGCTAACCTTCAACATCGAGTGCACCAGATTCTTGAAAACACCATCGCTTTGCTTACCAGAAGACTCTTGCTAATTCTCTAATTGATTGTTCGGCTGAATGTATAGATGCAACACTCAACGTCCACATAAAAACGTTAAGTTTATTTCGAATGCGATGCACTCTGCTAGATTGAACCTCCTTCATCCTAGATGATGCCGATAGTCAATTATGGTGCAATAGTCAACACATAGAGACCCATATTTGCTGGCTTACAGACTTAGTGTGGTCTATGACACTCGCGATAATCCGTTTCCTTATGATGATAAGCACAGGCTTTGTTACTGTGCTTCATCTTATGCTTACATGTCCTGTGTCTTGGTAAATGAAAATTTATTCTACGAAGTTATTACTTATGCATTCAAGCTGTAATAGAAATATGGCCCCGCGTAGACCAACGCTATTGTCATTTAGGGGTAAACACCTCTTAACCAAACGTTAAATGATATGTACGTCATTTTTTACAATTACTGCCATGTTGTTGAGAGTTAACTACATCAATAATAACAATGGGCGTTTGATAATGAATCACTATCCTCGTATCACAGTAGGTGCGATGTCATTAATTCAGTATTAATTCAATTCAGCAAAGGGAATATTTACTTGGAATACTAGGGTTCGAGGGACTTAAACAGCCGCTCGCTCAAGTGTCTCATTATGCATTACAAAACAACGCAAGCTGCCTTCATTGGATTTATCAATGCAAGCCGTGAACGTGCCCCATAAAAACGTAGCTGGCTCAAATATAGAAGGTTTTTTATGTGGTATTTCTTTGTAACCAAGCAATCCGTGGCACAGTTAGAGAGATTTGTTCCTAGATTTCAGCATACATGCTGAAGCAACTGGTTTGTAGATTGTTATCTCTGCTTGGAATTGCGCAATTTATCAAGCCATATGATAGATAAGGTGAAAGGGGACCAAAGATAACAATGTACCACGTGAGATTACTATTGACTTCTTCCATGTGAAAATATTTGACAGAGAATGGCCACCTACCATGTACCACATTCTCACACAAACCTGATTACTCTGGCGTAATTTAAGTACCTCCGTTTATTACGTTAGCTATTCTTTGTCAATGAAGAGCAAAACACGTAAAACGCCCATAGCAGCTGGAACGATGTGGATGACAATATGATATTTTTACTCTCTGAAAGAGAAATATAAAACACAAACTAACAATTGATTGATATATCGTATGCCATATACCTACCTGGCGTTGTCCAGATAAATGGCCAAAGTAACCTTGAAAACACCAAGAGGCGCATATGTAAAAAACACACCATAAACCTGATCGATTGAATAATAGCACCATTTGCGCAGTCATTAAACTTTTTGCAAATATGTAATGTTTAAACTACAATATAGACTCCAACTCTATGGCATACGATGCGCAAATATTAAAGAAGCAATGAATTGTGCATGGCACTGGCGGGGTCAGTCCTGGAGGTCACAGCTAAGTTGCATAATTAGTCACAGGTGTGAATGGAGACTCAACTACAATCACACAGTGCAATTCGATCAAACATTATTAATATCTTTAATTTATTTCTCGTTAACGCTTTGCATTGATGGTTGTTAGCTAGAACATGTGACATAATAATACCCCAGCAGACTGTAAGTGACATGACTATATGTCACTACAGAACGCGTCTCATAGTCTCACAATAATATTCTCTAATTAACAGCAATAGCTGATTTGGTACCTGTACAACAGCCATGTGGCGCCTTACGCATCGCTTATGGCGAGGAAATACAAACAATACATGAAATTGAATACATGCGGCAATGTCATACACCCTCTAGCACACACTCATACACATGTTGTTGCGGTTGAATGTTTTTAAAGCAGTTTTCGGCGACACAAACACGTGTAACAATCGCTCAATGTAACCGATGGTAGCTGACTTAAATGATGGTGTCCCCCAAACTATTATTTGATTTGGTGGCATCAAACTAATGCACCATATCACTGAGAATACTCAGTGCTATCCATTACACAATTCTCTTCAAACGAGTATCTTGCATTGTTCTTAAGCAAATGGTGTATCATATAAAATATTAAAAGCCTGTTGGTCTCTGTTGGGAGTTTATCACAGATAAACCATTCGTCGCTTTGTCGACTTGGCTAACACAATCCACCACAAATTAAATGCACCGATGAACATTACAATATGCTTCAGATGGCATTTGGTACCAAGTCGAAAATAATTTGATTGCGATGTACATCCGACGTCAGGCCATTACCAAGTTGATAATCGGCTATCAGAACAACATAGAAACCTAAAGTGCATTTGTCAACGCATGTTTTATATCCTCATTTCCCAAATAAAAGGATGTGTTACAAGTTGCTAGACTGACCCTCATATTTGCTTATCAACCGTCTGGGGAATCATATATCTATGATGTGTATCTATTTGCTTGTCTGGCAAGCTAAGTCTGTATGTATGTAGTCGGTGAGATTGACTGTTTAAGAGGGCGGTGGTTTATTCCCCATCCAACGATTGAGCACAAATGTATTGTGTACAAGACTGTCCACCTTTATCACGTTGGACTCGATGCAGGATAAAGTATAATTAAAATGGCAGTATTCTGATTCCAGGCTTTAATGAGGTTAAACATTTTATGCGTCAAAGGTTATGCACATAATGGGTATGTATTCTAGTTGTTTAGTAATTGTGAGGATTTACATTGAGTGGTTTTATTTTTCGTAAAACAGTATTTTCTCACAATGTTATGGCTCTGCTATGATGATCGAATTCAGATGACGATTGTTTATGTTGCATGCTTTTACTTCAATCCCTGGCATGGTTTGATTACATTATACATGTAAAACCCCATTTGAATTACCACCATTTACGCTATAAAGCATCTCATTAATTATCTTGACGAGCATTTACCATTTACAAAATAATGGCATCACCTGACTTCAGTGAAAATAGCACGAGTCGCGTTTAAAATCCCAATGCACTATGATGACACACATGATATGGACGGAGATCTATTTGCCATTTGCCATACAGCAGTGTCTTTTTTTCTTTCTTTTTTTTGCTGATTGTGCAACAGCTTGTGGTATTATGATACCATCTATCGAAACATATCACAACACAATTACCCCGCGGATGCCGGGTGAATTGTAAAGACATAATGTCATCATGGATGAATGTGCTTAGAGTTATCAATTTACATCTGGAAGACGATTATAATTCTTCATCATTGTTGATGAATGTGCGGACAATTTTATATATGATGCAAGAAAATACTTAATCACTCTTGCGTACCGATGCATTATTGCTAAATAATATTACACCTTATATAATGGAGGCAAGCATCGGAATAAAAATGGCACATTACTGTCATGCCATTATAAATATGCAATGGAGATTGGTTGCTTCTTGGTTTTGCAAAAACGATACAGCGTAACTATTTTTAAGCCTTCGCGTTCCTGTTTTCTTACATACAAAAATATCTCGCCACAAATCAGCCTGAGCATTGAACACCACAGACAATACATATTATCAGCTTATAAACAAAACCCGCGTTATATTGGTTAGAAAACACGTTAACAGTGTATAATCAGGTAACGAAGTTACCCGAATATTAAATGATCTAGTGCAAAAACTGAATGATCGATGGTTAGAGCGTCACGCTACATCTAAGAACAGCTCCCAATAGAACATACGTTTGTAACTGAACGCGGTTGATGCGATTAGGTTTGGCGGAGAGAGCCAACAAGCCACAGAGCATTTCAATTCCATGCAAGAGCCTTTATATCCGACTGGCTGTTGGCTATAGATGTTTTTAATGAGACCATTAAGCAAATAAAATGTACCCATGCGTCCTGCCACCAGTAGCATGTCTAATAACACAGGGAAGTTTTACACCCACGTCGTTTTATCATGAAATAAGTCAGTCTCTGCATGATTCCTCCTTTGTACTAATGATTGCTAGTAACAACATTACCCAATACCAGCTAGACTTAACCACACGATAGATCATATATCACTGTGGCATTATATACATGGCGCTATGTTCACTTGTTAAACATTACGTTTAACCTTATTTGTAGCATGCTTGAACTTGGGAGGAATCACAACCACCAAGGATGCAATGACTTATCTTTCAAATTCAGAAGGAGAGAATCGTTGCTTAGAGTATGTTTGCTCTGGAGGCTCAGACAGCCGTGTCTGCACATCGTCTGTTTATACAAAACGGAATAAATCAAGCGCGATAGTTACCCTTGCCACCGTCAATGAATATATTTATATATGTCACGAGTTTATCCAATCAAGCATGCAGCTTGCTTAAGCAACAAACGTTATTTATTGTGGTATCCCTTTGATACCCAGCGGTCCGGCAACACAATCGAATGTGTATTTGTCTGACATGTCTACGGACATTGATAATACTACGGGACATACGACTTACACGACTGGCCAATGTGAACAATGCCTTGACTAAGAATACAACAATAGCTTCCATGTTTAATAATTCGCTTAATGGATACTGCAGAGCTTTGACAAATAATGGCCAGCAGTAGCACACAACTAAATCACACAAAGCAACGAGCCACTTTTTCGCAATTTATTAAGTCATGATGGTCAGTCACGTTTGTGGGTTTGTTTGTTAACATTTTTTTACATGCGATAGAGTTCGAAATTTTTTAATTTTCGTGGAATCTTTTTTAATGTCGACATCAATAATGCGCAGAACCAAGAGGTTTTGTTCTCACATTGACTTCAAACTAAGGTCAAGGTCATTGAAAAGGTGAAGAACTAGTATCTCGAATATAATGGTTCGACTTTGCAAAATTTTCATCATTTTGTAGCTTGATTTAATTGCAAAATCTGTGTGATAAATGTAATGTCGCAGTTCGAACAATCGTGGTATCAGTCCAAATGTCAACAAAAGTTTCATGAATATTTCGAGCGTTTATAAACCGTCAATTCGTTTCCGATGGTTATAACAAATTTGTCACATGTTCTCAGTGACAGCGTAATTTACATCGTAAAATTTTACGTATGTCGATACGTCACTTCTAGTTACGAAAGCATCAAAATTTTCAAAATAACGATACAAGTTCAATGCTTAATATCTCCATGCATTACAATTCGATTTTAAAACAGTTTACATATTTCTGAAAGTGTAAAGTAATTGTTAATGTTTTTGCATATATATGTAATTGTACATAATGTATTGTTTAAAAATTCTAGCAGGACGAGAATTTCCTGTAGCCAAAATCTCTACACTTTTTAATTTTGCAATGAATTTACTAACTACCGTCTTATTATAGGAAAATTAACATTTTCTGAAAGCTGAATAACATATCAAACTTCTACAATGGATATGTCTTATCCGGATATTTATTGGTTTCATAGCGCGCTGTGTAAAAAAACAAAAGTCACATGGACATTTTGATCGCTCATTAAATCGTTAATATCGGTTCAATAATTGGACGAGTTGTTGTCATAGACAGCGCAAATCTAATTCTCAAATTTTATGGACGTCGCTGGCGTCACTTTCGGTTACGAACGAATCAAAGTTAAATTGGGACTGAAATATGAAGTTAACGTGTCGTTTCTCCGTCGTCAATTATCGTATGGTAAATTGTCTTTCACTCAAAGAAAGCCAATTCTGAACATAAAGTTAAATTGCTAATGGTAAATTATATATGGTTTGCTCACAAATTTTGCTGAAGTACAGCAGGTGTCATTTTGGCATGGTTTTTACTCGTTTGTTAACAACAGCCGGCACATCATACCGTGCAAAGATCGTCGCTACTCTCTGATTGCCTCGCCTTTCATGATAAACTAAGCTCTTAGAGCATTGGCTGTATGAAAATTTAAAAATCAATTGAAATTTTCTTGAGCAGGCTTTTAACACCGGCCTCTCGCATGAAAGGTCGGACGCCCTACCCCTGCACCCAGAAGACTCAAGAATAATAGGTTCACTTATGTTGTTTATGCCAAAAGGTACACTAGGTGCCTACAACGGGTTACAGCCTTCCTGGAGCTCTTCATTATGATAATGTTCAGGATTACTTCGAACGTATCAAATACTTAGAATTTATAGGGGAAATATCTTCATTATTAGTCAGCTTCTAAAAAACGTTAAATTTTTTATGTCGCAATACAAGTCGCAATTTTCAATATATTTTCGTATTTTTTTTTATCTTTTTTAGGCCGTTCCCATGGTAATTTCTCAGTCAATTAATAAAAGCTATTAATCTTAAAGCTATGAATTTACATCACAATCATCCTTCATCACAGCATTGTTAGTACTGCATTGTCTTGAATATAATAATGGCGCATGTAATATGATTATGAAACTCAGCTACCTGGTGAAAGATGATGTCAGGTTATTTCACCGTGGTTATTTCATGACAATGTTACCATCAGTGTTTGTTTGGGTATGCAGGTTAGCCGTGATATATCTATAGAAGAACAATGTAATCAAATTTTTTATTTGCTAAATTTAAGAATGACCTATTAATTTGCATTGACACATCACCTGAAGAACAACATATCAGCAAATATTTAGACGTAATACAATGATCATAACTTTCTGATGAAATCTGACAGTATAAGCAAAGGGGTTTGTGTTTGTACGTTTAACGTTGGTTAGCTCCTGAATTAATGTTTGTTAGCTTTTTTAGTCTCGTGATACAGAACGCAATTTGCAATATATTTTTATCATTATATGTTTTGTAATTGAAGGTGTCAAAATTGTGCAGAACCCAGAGATTTTATTTTGACCATGATTGTTAACTAAGAACAAGGTCATCGAGGGAAATTTTAGATCATCAATAAATCCATAATAACATGAGCCGACTTTTCGAAATTTTTAAAACTTCCTGATATAGTTCGCCAAGTTCTCCCGTGTGCCCCCTGGTCCTCTTTTGATTAATTGTTTTGTAGCTTAACAGCAGCGTTTGGGGCTACAACAATTACATGGAATTCAATATTCGTAGCATCAACAACAATTTAGCGAACATCATAAAGAATTGCCACCAACAGTACGATGAATCGTCGAATATGCATAATCTATTTCATTATATTTTCCAAACCGATTGAGTAATTGAACAAAACATTGCGTCAGCTACACAGTCATTTAACCCATCATCATGATGTTATGTTCATAGTGCGAAAAAAACATACAACACGGTGACAATTTGAAAGAGCAAGATCATTGTAATTTAACACCGATTATTGCTATAATTATCAATATAACAGAGGATATAAGGACTGATAACAGCATCATAGTAAACAAATCAATGGGATAGGGTGCGTTTTGTACAGCTGTGTGCGCACAAGGTATTTCCCAATCGATCAACGTGCTTGCTCCAAAATGTGCCTCTTTGTCATCTACAGCAAAACGTGTTGAAGGTCTCGACAATGTGCACAGTTAGCCACAGTTGTTTTCGGGATAACTTAGTGATTGTAAATAATACAATCGTAAGATCAGCTATACATAAATTTTAAAAGGCATATGCGACTCATTTAATGACCGATTTATGAATTACCGCAAGCCTTTTTTCCAACTCATGCTACAGCATTGCGTCGACGGTCGTAAGCTTTAATGGAGTAGTAATGTTCCCGTCAGTTGGTGCGGTGCAGACATTAGGAGTTACCTTTCAAATGGCGCGGTGCCCATCTTACCATAACACAAAACAATTGAATACCGGGTACTATCCGTTGTCGGATGTGTCTGGTATTCTGCACAATTCCCTTCATATGAGTAGCTATTGTGCATTACTTAGCCTTCCCCTTATATTGTTCTGCGACATCCAGTCATAACATTTCCTCATTGAGCGCCTTTCTCCATCTCTTTTTGGGATATCACTGGATAACACTATCTGATGAGTCTCTGTAGGTATCAATATAGTATTGGTTGTTTTTTTCTTTGACAGTTAATGTTCCACTAATGCGGCAATGTATGGCGTGAAACTTTAGCCGAAGACAGTCTTCACACGAGAGCTCGCAGGGGCTAGGACCTCAACGGCCTCATTTGTTGATGTACGGCCAGTGACTTGATGGGCAGCCAGTTCACGGGGGTGGTGTGGCTGGTCCGCTTTGTTCGGATGATTATACTGGTTGCAGTATCGTTTACCAGCTATGGCTGCTGTTGAAACTTGTTGAGCAGTCCACATAAAGCAGCGTTGTAGAAGTCGCGATGTTACTACGTCATTGACATATTTAGTAGCGACATTGGTTATAATCCGTCCGAGATTGCCGATTCGATGAAGCGGATCGACATAAAGTATTCATGTGCTTCTACATCGTCATCGAAGTATCATTTACCACACCTAGGTTTCCACATGTGGTTCACGGGGGAACCCCCCACTTTATCTGTGATGCCTATGATAATCATTTTGAAATATTACCACACTATAAAGCAGTTACAGAAGTGTCATTGTGAAGGTGTCGCAACATACCTCATGGTGCATTGATAAGTCGCTACATATCCCACTTGACATTAAAGAAGTCACTTGAGCCCAATCGTATCACGTCTCAAAGCTTGGGTATTGTCTCCAGTGCGTCTTCAGATGGATCATTTCATAGAACGCTCACTTTTCATCTCATTCTGTAGTAATCAATAGCATCGATTCTTAAAACAATTGCCGGATACATTTCGGTATTGTACTGGTCTGACATGTTGCTCAGTAGTAGATGCCATTGCCAAATATGCAATATTGAATGAATGCCGAGGACATGACAGTATGATGCCACCTGATCGTTGGCAAATGGGTCTAACTGTGCAGATCTTGGTGCCTGGCGATGATCTCTCAATGCCTACAGAGTTACTATGCTCTATAGTTACCCTCTCGCCTCGTGCATTATTCAACGACCATCAATCTACACCGTTCCTCCCGTGAATCTTTAGCAGCGTTGGAATATTGGTTTTTTTATCAAGGCCTAAAATTTATGATGACAAAACAATGTTGTCTTCTTCAACTAGAGGCAAATTATGCTGCTAGCCTGGCTAAAGCGTCCAAAACAACTGAATACTGCATCAATTGTGTGACCATAGTTTTATATGCGGATGATTTTATCTATGTCTTAAGATAACTCGTAATCATAATTTCTTTGCTAATACCATCTAGTTAACATGTGGTATGGAGGCGAGCACAGGAATACAAATTGTCCAGTACCGACATTTTGTTTTAAATATGCTATATCTACGCGTTGCTTAGCAGTATCGTGAGCTCATGCAACGCACCTTATGTGTTTTTGTCACCCTGCACGCTCCTGTTGTCAGGCTTACAGGCTGTTGTTGTTGAGGGCAGGTTTTATCTGATGTATCAGGATAATCCGATGTCAGTGCAATATTTCTATGTGGTTGCAGCAGCATGCTATATATCGATACACGTTAACATATGCATCGGGTGTCATAGACATTGTTAGGCACATTTGAATGATTACACAGAATATTCGTCGAATTAAAAGTAGGGCAATATTCTGCTGAAGCCCGCTCCATATTTATTCCCAAAACATTTTTGCGTGCTCTACATTCATTATAACGAATGTCAAACAAATAATTATCATACATTGAATCAATAAAACTGTACCAAAATACATAATTCATTACCAATAACGTTAGCTTACGAGGTTTTATTATACAGATGTCATAATCACATTTACATAAAACGGCAGATGATATCAGGCCACAAGCCTACAGGGGCATTTCATATTATTACTGTAACACCAGCATTTCTAGCATTTTACAACAACATACCTCTTTGCGCGTTACTTTAAAGCAAAACTTTGTCAGGTAGGATCGTCAAAGGGGATAGGTACCTATCGTTACCTATGCTATAAAATGCCCTGTAATTCGGCTGTGGTGATTCTTGATTGCCTTATTACAATAGAGTGACACAATGAGCCATTAGTCAATTGATAATGAAAGCCTTTATTTGAGATACGTTGGGTGAAGGGGTAGCTCACAATGAGTCAACACACCACAGGGAATTTAAAGTAGGAATCTTTATATCAATATGGTAACAACAATATTGCCAACCTAGTAAGCAGTACCAAGCTTTCGGCGATGCGATGAATTATATGATGAATTAAGTGGAAGGGAAAATTTGTTGTGATTGCGTGCGTCCTGGAGGCTCACACAGCCTGAAAAAAGCTGAACTAAGTCGGCACGATATCCATCCCTGCTGCTTTCAGTAGATTTGGCTTTTTTTGTTGCGAACATGTCCCATTCAGAAGCATCGGTCCATTTGATTGAATCTCGCTCAGTAAATGCTGATATCGGTTAATTCTCCTCAGACACGGAATGTGCTAACCTTCTTATAGTTATGTCTCTGCTCTGCACCCAATATTGCAGATGCAAGGGGTATGGTCAATAAATTATCACAGCTTGTGTGAGTGTAACTGCCAATTATTCAAGACCCGCAGACGAGCTAGGCTGAAATGTGCTGTTTCGACTTAATGATGTTATAGACCACCTGTCGTGGCTTTAGATTCGGAATGGTTTCACTTCGTAATTTTGTCTTCTGCTAAATTCTCCTCTGGATGTTGGAATGATGAATGGTGTTTGGCCAGCAATAAACATCAGACGCAAAGCCTGTAGTGATAAGCGTTTTATCGTTTTTACTGACAAACTCCGGCAACAATAAAACAATTCGAATGCATCGTGCTGCTTAACAAACTATAAATCAATGCTGGTAATGCGCAATCCATCTCTCTTCTTTTTGTTCTTATGCACACGCACTCAAACCATTTGCGAGATGAGTTCACTACCGTAAATTAGACTGAGTGGTCACCATTTATAGTCTCTACCCAAATATATCGCAGATCAGAGGATTTACAGGCCTCAAATTAAATTAAGATGCATAAATAATGACATTGTTTCCTCTGTGATTGAAGGTAAACCGACCTTCAAACGACAGTTGGCGAAGATTCGGTGAAATACTGCTTGGAATATTTGTTCTGGGTACTGACACCTCATTAGGAAATCAGTAAACATAGTCAATAATATATATTTCACATGTATGCGGTTACAACTTCAATGCACTGTTAACGGCAAGCAATGCCATAAACACATATCATTAAAATAAGTCTGAGGGATTTATTTATAATGTTGCAGGGTCTTCACTTTTGTCAAAGGGACAAGCATTATCAAAAAATAGTTGACATCAGTTTGGTGACAGTGTCATATATTTCATAACAACATTTCAATACAATACCAAGTCTCGCTAGACTATATATCGTCATTTACCTGGTTTAGAGGTCATTTATGCAGTAAGATACTTCTTTAACAAAAGTCATATAGCCGAACGCGAGTGTAGGCCTTCACGCCTACCCTGTTTGGCAGCGTTTCAACATATTTTCGGATTCTTATGTTCATTTGCCGAGCAGTCTTGTATTCGTCATTTATGCTGTAAGTGACGACGAGTCAGCTATCACGTTCGCCATTCTTTGTTATCATCGTAGTTTGCGTGTTTAGTGATTAGGAGACGCCATACCCCGTTTCAGGAAGGTATTATAATTGACTTACACAAAAATAGCCAACATGAATTTGACAAAATACCGTTTAATTCAAGTATCCCTGTTGTTGATACCGTCAGTCAATCCTTCACAGCACTTCAGATTGTGCTACCAAAACACATTCCACACCTCGCATTCGTTCTAATTCAATATTGGATCAAGGATGTTTACCCTATTGTGTATGAAACACGACGAAAATGGTTTGAGTTACAACGTTGTCGTCAATATCTGCAACTAAAATATTGCGAATATTTTATATGCATTCATAACGACTACATTGACTTTACGCAACCGTAAATAATTACCTTCGGATGCAGTTGCGGGTTTCTGTGTTTTAAATACGAACCTGTTCTTATTAATAACTGCAGGTGCAATGACAAAGCTTAATAATATATTATGCCTAAATGGCATACTGTTAGTGAAGAATTGTTGTGCACATGGTCGCGATTATGGTTGATATGTGCGAGTGAACACAATATCGCCATTAACCAGACCGACGTGGTTTACGTGGCAATTATAATGATCGCATTTGTTATGTAAGGACTATCAATTACACTGAATCAACATGGTTGGGGAAGTGTTATGCGAGACGTGAAAGTAATAAAACCTTTCCAGGCAAAATTTAGTGCGTTATCATATTTATTTTGATTGCGCGTTTTAAATACTGTCTTCTCTGCTGGTATATTGTATCGCCATCACATATTTATATTTATCTTTGTTTTTTAGCCTCATTATTAGATAGTATTCGCATCAAGCATAAATTAATCAGAAGATGTTCGTGTCCACAAAAGGTCTTGTCTTGGTTCAGTCTATCAATCAGTGCATAACAAAGCCAGACTTACCACCCGCTGTGCTGTTATCCAACTGTAAAACCCTGTGAAAATTAAATTGATGCAACCTTTTTGTGGTCTGAGTCAACTAGGCCACATGCATCGTATACGCACAACTTTTGAGTCAGGATAAAGACCCCACAATGATTACAAATCGTAATCAATGTCGGTATTTCTCATTGCTCAATCGTCCCCAGTTGATTGCAGATTGCAGAGGAATGTATATCTAACTATCATTGCTCGCTTCGGACTATGTATGCCTGAATAACGCGTTACAAGACACAATATTGGTTGATCTTCTCCATGAGGCAATGTCAGCCAGGCAATTGTTTAACTCCTGTTGACGTGACAGAAATATGCAACATCTTATCCATTGAGATTATGCATGCATAATTGCCCCACAGTTGAACTCATTTCCCTGCTAGTTCGCGTTACACTTGGACGATCTCATGCTTACTGGGTTTCTGGAAAGATTCATTGTTAGGTAAAAGACTGGCGTGTATTAATTACCGCTACCATAATAACAGTTGTACATTACCGGAAGTACAATAAACAATTAGTTCACGGTCACCATGAATATTGATTGACACGGGTCCCTGTTTGAGACAAGATAAACAATAATTGTTTGATCTGGAATTATTGAAACACAAACACACTCTTAATTTTCAGAAGTGAGCATCACAAATGCCTGGTAGTTGATACTGAAAGGATTGATTTCCTATTAATGTCTCAATATTGTTTACAGTGTGAAAATAGCAGTAAAACTCGTAACATGGCTTTGTGTATCTTCGATAAGTGTAAATAAGTAAGAATGGATGACGTCTCTACCTCGTTTTATTGACGATTACCACTATGTATTTATTATAAGGAACTGTTTTTGTCTGATGGTAAATCAACCCAAGTGTGTTTCCATTATTGGTCATTCCGTAATATTCCGAGTGGAATTGCTTTGCGTTATTTCCTATCCCTTTTTCATTAAAATATATCATGTGCTTATGTTAGCCTCTAAGCAGTGTATGAGTCTCATAAATTGTTTGGTTTTATCTCAAAGAAAGCAATAATCATAATCGTGATGGGAGGAGCAGAGTTATCGTTGGCGAAGTGTTGCTTTTTGATGTTTATTAAGTATTTATGTGGAAAACGTTACTGGTATCATGAACAATTGTTGAAGATACTAATGTAAATTTTTCTTTAACCCGATTGCATTGATACACATCCACCATCTTCACTGATTGTTGATCACACATCACTCCTTACCTATACGGACGTTATTCACGCTATTGGGAGCTATCGGGAAATATTGAGTGGCAGTAGTCAATATCATAATCGTGATGGGAGGAGCGGAGTTATCATTGACGAAGTGTTGCCTTTTATTGTTCATTTGATATTTATTTCTATCATCCTGCTCTATAGTTCTTGTACTGAGCTGTCATGTGGAACACGTTACTGGTACCATGAATAATTGTTGAATACACTTATGTAAATTTATTTTTAACCCAATTGCATTGGTACACATCAGCCATCTTCACTGATTGTTGATCACACATCACTCCTTACCTATACTGACGTTATTTGTATATCGGGAAATCTTGAGTGGCGGTTGTCAACATCAATATAATAAACACCATCACAATAATATCATTTACTCAATCATTCACTTAATGTCACATAAAGACACAGTAGGTTGTTTTTAATATTAGAATATTGATATCCTTACAAAGCGGGCCTGCGTCGCACTGGCATGGCATACAATTATGCAAATGCTAACATTAATGGTAGCTCAGCGGCTTATATTCGCATTAGAGGTAATTATCAGATAATGAGGAAGTTATCAGGAATGTTTATTATTTACGGAAATGTGTAACTGTTGTTACAATTAGTATATTTTTCCAAATGTGACGAACACGACTATCGTTCCATCATTCTAGCTACCGAACAAACAATGATAACACACAATAGCTGGGAAATGAGTTCATCTCTGAAACGGGTATAACCTCAATGGATATATAGGGGTACAGCTTAGCTTCACCACGTCAGTAGGAGTAAAGAATTGCCTGGTTGACATTAAATCTTAGAGAAAATCAGCTAATTATGTATGTCGTCACGTTTGTTTAGTCCGCTGGTAGCAGTTATGGTCACGTCTTTTCCCCAAATGGGTTTGCTGGCCAGTTTCAGTGACGCAGTGGTAAACTGCGTCGCCTTTCATCCCACAGGTTGTATCTCAAGGTGCGAAAAAAATTGGGCTCGACCTTCGTTCCATAAGTGTGGGTTTCGCAGCCCGTTCAGGTCAATGGGGTGGTGCCAATTTCGACCTGGCATTTAAGGGGAGCTGCCCGAGCATCATAATTATCCTCATCAATCACCGTTTCTAAATCATCTCCTTGTTGAAAATGGCGTAAAACCCTAATATTAATATAACCATTACTAGCGGGTTAGCTTGCCATCACCGACATACAGAAGCCACATCATCCATTCAACTCTTTTATACGGTATTGATATGATACGCGCTATCCTGTTATTCATGAATAGACCTCTAGGTTACCTCACGCTCCTGTGCCGGGACCCTGGATTTTGTATTCCCCTTAGATCGCAAGCAGCCCGTTAAGCGAGGTTTAGTGCGATGCGCTTCCTTTGCTCTTGACAAGCTCGGGTAGCTAACGACGACATCAAACCATGTTTCCGGCATCACACAGGGCTACATCATATCACATTTCGTAAAAACAGTGAATATTTTACTATGATAGATAGACACTGAAAACAATATCACAAACTTGGGAGCAAAATAAAATAACACTAAAATTGAACCTCTATCTTATAGGCTTAGGTATGTAAGAAAATTGGATACATAACGCAGATAAAACAACTTATATAGCATATTTAATCGGTCATTGAAGGTCACTAGCTTTGCCTGTCATATACAATTATGTGCTGATGTTACGTTAACAAGGATACCCATAAAAATGCTATCACTATTGCAATATTCTCATCCCGCCAACGAAAAAAACTCTTACTTACCACTTACTTAAACTTGAATATGCCTATCATCAAAAGCACCAATATGAACGTGACCTATTTCATATATGTTCACATAAATTGACATCACAGGATCAAACACATCAATATGTTATATAATTACCTCTTAATACCCTTTATTTCAGCGTTCATGCACTACGAGGAAAATTAACAAAACGAACAACCTTAGCTTATATTCGAGTACCTCCGTGCCCAAATGCAGTAACCCCTAAACCTTGAAAAAAGTTCTTTCAAGGCAAGAAATTGGTAGTTTCGGTTTGTGTTGATTGATATTACATTGCAAGTGCAGGCCATTTACCCGACATGACGATATCAAGTGATGCCTGTAATTCTATCTTTTTTATTTCAGTGATATTCTTCCATCTCAACATGAACACCCAAATTCACGAAGTCTGTAATTAATAATCCTAATTACCAATTTCATTGCATGTCTTCTGATGACGTTAGGCAATGGATATTTGCCTTCATGGCGAATTCATGATTGAAATATAAGTCACGATACATTTTGATATCGTCGCCAGCCGTATGAGATGTCGCCAATGAGATCCGTGCATGTAACGCATAAAACTACCGAGCTTAAGCCCCATCATGTTTCAAGAGGTTTTTGGGCAGGAATATCTTCAGTTTGCATTTTACATGCAGATACTATGCAATAATTACATCTATGGATGGCATTAATTTTATACGATCGTTGCAGTGACAATGGACAGGGGTCGGTCGAGATTGTGACTTACACACTGCGTTGCCATTGATAGAAGAGTTAAAGGCAAGGTCATTGACCTTGTTTACAATTCGACTTCTTTGGAAGTTCGTTCAAATGGTATGGCTGTTGCCACGCAGATTGGTAATAAGGCCCAAACAACATTCCGTCGAAAGCGATCTTATTGTTTTTTATCGGTAGGCTGGTCCGGTGAATATGATATGGCCGTCATCCCATTGCAGTGATGGCGTGGTCACTCACTGCAATTTGTAACATAGATAAACACTATTGATGGCAACAGGGAGTAAATAGCAAAGTATTCAATTTTCGCCGGACTATATTCGCGCTAAAGTGTGTCTCTGGTGGCTTGCCACCGTTCAGCTGTGATAATCATCATAAGTCCCTTATCTCATCTGAATCTCTTCGCCATCTCCGACACTACATTATATGTTGAGCCATGAAATACAAGTACCCATTCAATCAGATTTGTTCTGGGGCAGCACATGAAGTATAAATGTGAATAGAGATTGTCCGTATTATCTATCGCAACACTGTTGTTTCACTCCACGTGCCATCCATTTTGCATCAGCCTTTACGAGCCAAATGGTTGATCCATGGCGCCGGTTAAGTCGAAAACGGTTTATTGGGTACTTTTGTCAAATACATGAATACCAATATAGCAGCACCTGCCAATGGACACTTCTAATGAAGTATCTGGAGCCAGTCAAGCTTTTTATGCACAACTTCCATCGGGGAGAATGAAATCCAGTGTTATCTTAGTACCTTGCACTGCCGATCAACAGAAACAAACTACCTGAAGTGACCTGATATAGCTGGTCATTAAGGCGGTAAGCATTCAAGTTAATGATGTGTCCATAAATGGTCACAGGGACCTGAACATTTGCATGTTATTTCGCTATACGTCTAGTTTCCTGACAGAAATCAATCCATCATTCATTTACAAGGCACTTGGCTGATTACAATGATATGACTGCCCCCCCCCCCCTACCCACCGAGCTCTTCCCTGGCCCTGCTGCTCGGATGTCTTTCTTTATAGCTCTAGTTATTGACAGACGTTGGTTTCCTAATTATTCGTGATTGTTATATGCCGCTCTGAATTGCGTTTGTGAGGAGATATGTCTTTGCGTGAAGCAAATGGCCAACTAAGCGACTGTGTGAGTAAGAGGTTATTGAATTTACTTTGCTGGTGATACTGATGTGATCGAATGGATATAGGAACCACTGCCTGGCCCGAGCAATAACTATCAGCGAAATAAGCCTATTCATCTTGTTACCATGAGATCGTATGGAATAGATTGAAAGCATGCGTTTAACCGTCTTCCGATGAACATCAAATCCGAGTTTGTTTTAGGTTCATTTTCGTATCGGTTCCCCATTGTCAGGTCAAATAAATTGCTATTTTCTAGTCAAAATGTTGGGAAAAGAACGGAATAGAATGGAGAACAAACACCGTACAATGTATGCGTTTATGTCTATTTGTCGGACCGTCGGTCGGACTCTCCTTCGCCTTCAGCCGTATCTCTTCCTTCACTGGTCGCTTCCTCTCCTTCTCGCGTTTGTACTCTCTTCCTTTTAGTTTGAGTCTTTCTTTGTTCTCTCTCTCTCTCTCTCTCTTCTGTCTATTTCTCTCTCTATCTCTTTAGATCGTTAACACGCACAGTAGCGAGCCAATTTGGAGGTAATGTGAATCCCAAAACAGTGTACGAATATCTCTTGAGTGCAGTAATATCATTACGAGAGCCATTCGATGCCATAGATAGCAATAATGCTGGCCATTCTCATTACGTGGATACTGAATAATTAGGTTCGGACCATGCTTTTTCATGATTGCGGAGCCTAGAAATAAACTCTCATTATGTGCATTGTGACATGAGATTTTGTTAGCGATGACCAGCGCATCTTACGTGAACTATATTTCAAATCCGTGTTTAATTATAAGTCAAATGGTATTCCAATTAAATATCTCCAATGTTATCACGAAGTTTAAGGTCCGACTATATGGATAATGTGAACCACCGCGTAGTATGCCACCATTGTGCAATTGGTGATGTTATTAATGGCTTATTTTAGCAATTCTCCATGGACTACATACGACAGCAATTGATGCTTGTCAGTTCCTGTAAATAATTTCAGAGACCTCGTGCAATGGAGCTAGTCAGTATAGCGCCGTGTGAACTCTTCTGAATTGTTTTGCGACATAAATTAAATGTAAACTTCATTGCATTTTCAGAAAAGATTCCAGTTATGGAGAATGATGTTTATGGGGAACTCTGGTCCCGTTTATTCAACAAAACAACTTCTTTACATCAATCTTCTGTGACAATTCTTGATAGCAATCATTATGAAACCGCCCGTACAAAATAACAATTCCATTTCAATTGACATTTTCAAATCACTTCATTTCAAGTTCTCTTGGAATCGAAAGAAGCCAGGAATAGATGAAAACCTTTGGGGATGTGGACTGACGTGACGTAAAACAATTTGTTGTTCCATACAATTCGTGACCCCAATATGATCAAATGTTGCTTGAAAAATCGGGTTCACATTACGGAATGGCTAAAAGTGCTTCCACTCCTAAGCACCCAGCTATGGGAACACGTTCTGTTCCGTACAGCATCCCGTGTCTGAAAGCATATTTAATGTCTTATATCATATTAATATATACTGTCCGATCAAATAAAATTTGAAGGGAAAATTCCTTTATTCTCAATTTCAGGACTGCACGTCGGACACTAAATTGGTACACCTAGTCTCGGGTCCCAAATTAATGACCTAGCCAGCTGCTTTGCAACCGCTCCTCGGAAACCAAGTTTTCAGACGCGGCACTGTAGTCTCTGTAGAAAGATCAACTGCCATTGCTGTTGTCGTAAATTGCTCGTGCGTACTCGTCGGTCTCATTTGTTCAACGATAGAACGATTAATCAGTTATTATGATGCTATCTTGGACCCATCCTTATACGGTGACCGACCCATCCTTTTCATGAAAATAGCAATCTAATTTAGGCTGCGTAGCCAGCGTCGCTGTCAGCAGATGACGAATACTGTGCTCCATATGTCATTTTATAATAAAGGGTACTACCTGATGGGACGGAAGTTACTAGTCCACAACTTTATTAAGTTTGGATTAAATGAAATCTGCATTATGAAACCATAGCAAAAGTATACACAGTGAGTTAGTTATTGGGTGATTTACAGCCATCATTCATGCGATTCATGGTTTGAACGAGGTGCCGTTTATCAATGAAACGATACAACTAAATGCAAATATATTTTACCGTACATCATATGTATTCCAGCCTTAGGATAATGCTGAAAATTGATCAGCATATTTTTCTGCTCAGTGTAATTCGCTATTCAACAAAACCTTGACATTATTTAGTCGCTGTGTTAAGCGTAGTAAAGGGAAACTAAATGATCCCTGATTGCCTTACATGGGGCTAGAACCCGTATTTAATTGTAGGCTCAAACACCAAACCAATTCACAAATTCATTCGTTTAGTCTTGCTCATTATGAGATTAAATGACGAGGTAGATGGCGTTTCATAAGATGATTTGTACAGATGCGTTCCAAATCAATTATTTGCTGAACTGGTCCCAATGAGACCGTGCGAGAAGCGATAACGTGGCCGTCATAAGATTTGATTTAGACTTCAGTTTTTCATATCGACGGATGAGTAAAATCGAACAGAATTTACTCCTAGATGTTTGCATAGTGGTAGCTGTGGCTTATAACTACAGCCTGTAACATAGGCTGTAGGACCTTTTATACAATATACTCTGGATTTTGCTTTAATAAGAAATGAATGATAGAGCCACCCATTACGGAACAAAAGTATGGTTTGCTCTCCCATGGTTTGTTCATGCTCTACAATACTGCGCCTACTGAGAGGTGCAGTGTTCATAGATACCAATACCTCTATAAGTTCGACTAAAGTGATCAGGAGCATCATTCAATCCTTGTTTGGGCGCCATGTACTTGGTTCAGAAGTTCTATCAAAAATAGCCATACCTGCCCAGTCACTGGCACCTCGTATTCAGTATATGTTTATTTCTTATAATCGATCGCATGAACATTCAAAATAATCGCAAAATAAACCAAAGGGGTAATGACATTTTTTAAGGGATGTTTCGGATGTTTCGCACTGTTGAGTCCGATTTTTGTTGTGCAGTACACGGGGTTCTTTCTCTTGGTCACGTGTCGAATTACGTTGATTTAGGTTTTCAATCGTTGAATTGTGTTAATATCGTGTGAAATGTATTCAAATATACAAACAGTGAGTCTCTTACATACATCAGCATTAAAGCCGGCCTCATTTGATACATTTGAACCCAGATAGCCGCTGACACTTATAGCCACATAACACGAAATGTCACGCGATACTTGATTGCCAGCTTTAAATAGATTCTACATCAGTGTTTGTTTTCCATTCTCAATAATGACTGTAAATGGTAATTCCGTTTGCAAAGGGGATGAGACACCATATCTCGTTGGTGTTCACGTGTCTTGAAATGGACAACTGTCACATAGCTAAATATCGTTTTCATTTGGATGCCATATTCCCGTCAGAAGGAATTTGTCAATCTCAAAATGTTTCCATGCGCAAAGAAACCACACAAAGCAAGGCTGTTCCTGTGTAAAAGGGTCATCATTTCATATATCTGGGTGATGGTTCCTTCTATCAAACTGTAGTGAATATTAGTATCAAACAAACAGCTCTTTGATTCGACAGTAACAAAGCCATGTGCTTTCTACACGAAAATTCTACACGCAGAAATAAATGATTCTGCCCGCAAGCTACGCGTCAGTGCATTAACAAGGCAATTGGTTGATGGCACCGATGTTATTGAACCTCGTGACCTACCACCAGGCGCTGCTTGTCTGCGTCTCGATTGTTCCCCTTTTTCGTTTATTTAGAGATGTATATTACCAAGAAAGGCAACGATCATGAACACTATTGTTATGTGCAGTGGATCAATGTTTGGGAATAGATAGGATCTCGTTTCAACCATCTTCATATCTATCATGTTTCAACCCATCAGGATATTGTTGGTAAATTAGCTTGTTAAAATTCATTTAAGACTACCTGATCAAATTACCGAATTCATTTATTTACTCAGCCGCCACACAGTTCTAGATTTCTAACGGTTCATTATTTCATAAGTGTACTGAGCAGTCAGCTATGTTTATTACTAAGGTATTGGGTGACGCTGATGATATTAATTGTTTTTATTTTCAGTCAAGTTGAATTCGCTTCTAGGCCAATACAGACCCAGTTATGTTGTTTTTGTTGCTATTTTTAAGATTTGAGCTGTTTTGGCAGCTGTGGCCATGTACCACTCACAGACCCAGTTACACTGGGATTTATATACTTTTATGCATGAATTGGTGCTAGGGGCTTCTACAGTTATGTTGTTTTGCAATTTATCTTATGCTCTAATATATATTTGGCTTTTACAGCAGCTATTTGTTCTCATCTTGATGTTTTATCACATGTACCATCATTAGGGATCATATACTTTATGCAACTGGTGCTTGGGCTTCTACAGAGCAATTTGCATTTTATCTCATAGTAGATCTCATGTTGTTCTCAAGCTTTTGACGGATGTGAATCAGATTTATTTCGAATAAATTCCATTTATTCATCTCACATTGCAAATTATCATACACCAGGGAGCGTGGCAGGAGCTATGCCTATGAAGGATTCGGCAATCGAGCACATCATGCCTTGGTATGCAACCGTAATCTCTCTATATAATATAGATCAAATTGAACCGACGCCACAACACAGACACTGGAAACGGTGTCATTACTCATTCAGATTGAATCCCTTCATAGATGTTCGCTTCATGGTCAGTGGATAACACACGGCAGCAACGACAGTTGCTTACATTAGCATCATTACACACGCACATCATTCAGATTGAACTACCTTCATAGATGGCTTTCGCTCTTCATGGCGTCAGTGGATATAACATGTAACCATTGTCCTTGTCTAGCAAAATGCCCAATAAAGCCGTTCAATTAGCATGTCATTAGCTGCTATAACATCCTCATAATCAGGATGTTACAGCAACGGCGTAAGAACAAGAGAATATATATATACATATATATATATATGTATATATATTTATATATATATTTATTTATATATAAATATTTATTTAAATTCATTTTTATATTTATATTAATTTATATATAAATATTTATGAGTGTATATATATATATATTTATTTATATATATTTAAATATATATGTATATATTTATATATACTTAGTCGCTAGCAGTGTCAGTTTCCCTGTCATGTATAAGGGCGGCATATTTGACGTATTGGTGATCTGCACAACTTATGCCGTATCCAAATTACGTTCTTGAAGGACAGATCATCAGAGGTTTTTAAAGCTAATCACCCCATGCTCCAATATACAGGTGTGTATGTTTGCTATATTGCATGTGATCATTCACAAGTGTAATAGTGAAGACCATGATGCCTTGGATTTTTTTCATGTAAATTGTTTGTAATTGTATGACATTTAAATGATATAGCGAAACACAGTGGTGATAATATATTATCTGTTAAATCCTAAATTATTCAAACTACTGGAATGAATGCCATTCTCTAGCTTGCATTTCGTCTCGTAACCAGACACATCTTATAACTACACTTCATGGTGAACTCAACAATGCGTAGTGTACGCCACTTTATCTGGTATGATAGATGCTTTCATACAGTGTGCATGTTTTCCCTTAATTATGCGTTTGGCCATAAGAGTAGACCACGCACTGCCGCAGGGTGTGATGAATTATATCAGAAAGTCAGACAATACAACTGTGGTGATATGGAACGCGGTTGTTGTTTTTTTAACCAGTTTAAAAGAAGTGTCATTCGGTTATGCAAACGTCTTTTACTATTCCAAGGCGTTTTACGTTCTGGTTATAGCGAGTCGTTTGGCTAATGCAAGTTATAGTCATTGAGGCATAGACACTTCAATGCATCCATGATGACATTTCATTAGATACCATTGTGATTGATGTGCTACTGGTATTTCATCGAAAAACTGAACTGTTTTTATTCATTGAAGGAGCGAGGATAAATGTAAACCAGTATCATATTTTGAGCAGAACCTTCTCAGTCGCTAAGTGTCCATCATATGGCATGAGGCTGTTTTAAAGTGAGAGGCAAGAATGGACAGGGTGTATTGTAGATTGATTTTGAGCAACGATGTTAATTTGTCTTGAGTGGGTTCCTCGGTCTAACTCGGTAATAGCCGAAAAAAAGGGGAATGCAATTGCCTTCTATGAATCAATTCTTGGGATGCATGATTCAATTTGTCGTTGTATAAGGACTATCGGTATTTGAGTTTTTCAGCTTAGTCAGTTTGCTACCTGGAAGCAATGATACAAACAAAATTAATTTAGATATAGAAAATTGCGAAATATGACTGAATATGTCCTAACGATCTTATGACCATGAAGTTTTCACTCTGGTGTAACGCCATATCCTGTATGTTTATGAGCGTAAAACAATTTGATGGTGCAGTAATGCCTGAAAAAAATCGAGCCCGAGGCGACTAATGTTTTTCTACGATTTCCCCGGTGAAAACTGTGTTTGCTCGATTGTGTATTCCTTCAATTTTGCTCTCTTCCTTGTCAGCACTATAATGACATTTTTGTGTAGACTAAGCATCCAAACGATTCACAATGAGCATGACGTGTATGATGGTGTGATAACATTGCAGGCTAATTGGAATGGTTATATATGCTTCAAACACTACAACAACACAAAAAAACGATATGTCCATATTACCAGAAACTGGTGCATTAATTCGTGAAATCCTACCATGCTATATACGATGTCTGTCGCTAATGGATTGATGTGCAACTGTCAATATAGAGCCAAAAAATGGACTGTTGCGTGTCACCACGTAAATGTTGTGGTTGGTGGAAAGTCGCCCCCTCCCCCTTATTGTCGGACAAACCTATGGCCCCAACACGTATAGTCACTCACCTACGTATAGATGTTGTCAAATTTACGTCGGCGGTTAATGGCGCAAATACTGTAGCAAATATGCTATAAGTGATTATAAACGAAATCATGCGGTTGCAAACTAATATAAATACGAAATTTAAATTCGTATCGCAGGTTTCAATATATTTTTTAGGATGCTGTTCTGGAGCTTTTTAATATCACGATATTTTCCAACGCGCATTACATTGTCATAGCAGCCCGCAGAAGTTTCGCAGTTTCAATCATCTCCGACCGACATCAGACTGTTAGCTTGCCAGACATAAATCTATGACATATACATATATAGAATCTCTCCTACGTGGCTTGTCGATAACACATGATGCGCTAGTTTTCAGTTGTGTTACATTTGCATGCGGTAGCAAAATCACACGAAGGCAGACAATTACATCAACCCCTAAGGTAGTATATAGCTACATGCAGTCAATATGGGGTCTAGCTCTGAAATGGTATGGCTATTTTGAGATGAAGGCGAACCCCAAAGCCACGATTAGTATTTTCAAATTGACATAGCTGGAGTCGTTCGTTGGCCGTGACATAAGCATTACTGTCTTGTCCGATGCTGTTTGTGTCCATGTTTTCCATCACGCTGCTGTGTGTGTGACATTTGGATAAATTTGTCTTTATTTCCTTCTCCGCCCCTTTCCATTTCAGTTGACGTAACTTTGTTTACAAATGAGACATGCTATATGATTTTAGGAGCGATGCCAGGGGTGATGTACAATATCATTGATATATTTTCGTGTTTTCGGAACAGTTGCTCGCGGCAGCCTTTAAGCTTTTTTTTGTGGGCATCATGCGTGTTCTTATCCATAGTGATCCTTCATCGCCACACATAGTAATGAAGTATTATTTCACATGGTTATGATTTTTAAAGATAACGCTCTCTTAATTGTGGAAGGAGACAAAATGTTTAATAATTATTTGTTGGCACGATTCTGCAATGAAATCAACTCGGATTAATTTTCAAATAATGCGGACACTCTCTGGACCAGATCCTTCATAACATTAATTGTTAATAAATTGGCCTCAAATAAAGAAGATACTTTTTCAACTGAAAAAAAACATTCGTTACGGCAATAATGGACCGGATATTGTACGAATCAGGCGACAATACCAAAGGATCAAGCAACCTGTGATGTACACAACAATACTCGCGTGAAGAATTGTTCCACAAAGCATTATCTGACTGCAGTTGGCTTGAATGTCAATGTGATATATTTTTATGGGTTACCCTGTAGCCGTTCTCTCTACCGGGCTACCGGCGTTGTCGTGGAAAACGAATGTACGAGGAAAGTCGAAATGGAGGAAAATCAAATCACCATAGCTTATTATTAATCGTCAGTGCCTGTCAAGTTCTGTTATTGCAACTAAAACTTCACAGTCTCTACCAACCTCTGACTGTCTCTAATGACGTCTGGGTGTAATACAGAATTACAGATTCAATGACGTGCAAACAGATGACAAGTTGCGGTGACTGTTCCATAAAGCTCTAGCAAAGCCATATTATTGCCCAGTGCAGTAGGTCTGGAGTTACAAACAAGATTTGCGATGAAGGATGTTGCAGCATCTCATGGCCAGCCAGTTGTAGTGTTAAGCTGACTGGTGCCTTATGTGGCGGTCTCAGAGGCTCACATAAAAATAGGAGGCTCTGCAGCGCTCAAAAAGTTTTGATCCTGCAAGAGGTGACAGAAATGAGTTCATCGATTTTGATTTAACGATACTCTGTTCGTCAGACTTCTAAGTGGTTAACATAGCATGACTGCTTGTAGGACAAGCAACATTCTATACACCATGATATAAGGAGAGATTTCAGGCCGCAGGTAGCCAGCAGCCATCTGAATGATCCCTCAGTAATATTACTGCATGTGCAAAGCACTTTAACCGCACAAGATGTCTTCAAAGTCGCATAGGCTATTTTACCTTAAATAAATCGTCACAGCAGAACATTACTCTAACTCACCAATTACTCGCTAAATTATGTTTTTATATCATGAAAGAATGTTGTTGTCATATGTTACATTACGCACGACAATGACAGTGAATGACCAAAGTTTTTAAGTTCCTTTCAATAGTTGTAATATTGCATAGCTATTAACTGTTCCAAAATAATTGCAATGCACAGTCGAAAAAGATTGTTACGTTAAAGTTGTTTTGTTGTAAGCGCATGGAGCTATTCCGTTTCTGATTATCATAACTGGGGCCGTATATCCTTGATAACTCCTCATGCTGTCTAAGTGTAACATTATTTATGACAGCTGACAAATATACATTGTTCAAACTCCAGCGGACTAACGTTTCAATGTGACCTTTTGTAGTATCCAGTCCAGCAACACCGGCAAAGAAAGAAATGGAAGCGTGTTCTGCATGGATGACTGTCTAAACGACATTATCGGAATTAGACAAACAAAAGCCAAAAATAAATGTTTACTTTCAGTTAATAGAAAACATACATTTCTAGAAAACGATATTTATCCATTGAGTTGTACAGCTAAAACAACCAGCCAGTCCCGCTATATTGGGGATGTTATGTACCAAGGGGGAGAATGTCAGACTTGAGTACAATTCTTAATCTATTGCACAGCAAGTGTTATCAAAAAGCAGAAGATGGGGGTTTCTCGTTTTTATTTATCATGATTTCAGGCAATAAATGACGACAATTTTCTTGTACACTATGCTATTGCCTTGTACACCAATTGCAATCCTAGCGTCTGTCAAAATTTTCTGTCAAAGTATCTGGTGTCTGGCAGGCCGTGTTTAATTATATAAGCAAATACCTAACGTGTCATATATTGAATAGCAGTTGTTGCTTGGAATATCTCTACATTTGTATGCATAATTGCGGCAACATTGAACCCGATGCACTCTTTCGTGTACTTTGATAATTTCGTGTACTGCAATAATAAGTGCGGTTCTGCATTTGTGCAGATGATATTATCTTCCGTATTATGTATAAGCATAAATGCTAATGAGTATCATCTACAGTTATCTAGACAAAAATGAAGGGATGATTCCCTAGCATGGAGCGTTGAGGCGTACAATGCCCGACTCAAATGCAGAATCACCTTATCACTGCCAATTACATGTAAAACTATATAAGGGGCTGGTAGCGCTAACAGTCCTATATAATATGTAAAGATTTGGTCGAAACCATTCTAATTAAGCAATTTGTCGACTAGTTAATTAGTTAGACTATTATACAGTCGCAGTTGAATTGCAAGTATGTTGAACTTATTTACACGGGTCAATCTTTGGCGCAGTGTCCATCCAAGCGGTAGAGGACACCACTATCTGCAACGCCACAAGTATTTATTGCAGATTAATGAACCCCCATTAGTCTTTTATTGTTGTTTAATGTACATTGAAATCACCGTTTTAATCTAAGATCAATTGTTCCACTCGTTTGCAGAAATATCAACCATGCAAATAAGTTGAATTAATAGATGGCTTCTGAGCATCGCTTCCATCAGATGGGACACAATACAACTCTGAAGTGAATGATGTGTGGGACGCGAGTTCTGTTATAAGAGAAAAGAAGATTATTCAACTAAACCTCGTTCATATCAAACCTCTAATGTTTAAATCGACACAGCAGCACTAATAGAGTAATTAATGGTTAAGTTGCCTCTATATCTGACAGTTGGATAGATATTGGGGCATATATTTTAGTAACATTATATATTTATTCTTGCGTAAGTGACTATCTTTGTTCAACGTGAATGGAAATACATAAGCTTGTCGTTACACAATGTATATAGGAATAAACAAGACGTGAGGTCATTATACATGTCGGGTATATTGTCGAACGCAATCGTCTTATTGCATTACCAGATGAACATATCGCCTGTAGTATGTAGTTACTATTAACAAATAGGCGGTAAATAAGTTAGTTGGGACAAGACCTAATAATTTTCAATCGTGGTAAACGCAATATGCTTCGCCAGTCATACTAATCCGAAGAATCATAATGTGTTTCAACTAAAATTGTTGTTTGATTTGTATGTGCAATTGCATATAATTTCTGTTATTATGAACAATGATAATAGACCATTCCGATTTCATCGTTTAAGATTGGTAATATTTATTCTCTAGGTGTTGGCCACTGAGAGAGAACCTGAGCAACGAGTTTTGGTACGTTTCATAATCAAGTTATATTAACAGGCAGGGTACAATTAGCTATTGCATCAATTCCGACTGAAGCAGTGACGCTGAAATTAACAATGGTTGTGCAGATTAATAATGCACCAATTTCTCGCCTATAGCAAGTTAAATAGCACACAACATCAAACACAAACATACTGTAAGAGCACTGACAAATTCGCAACTATTTTCCATATTGTAGTTGATCGGATATGAACATTGTATGCACATGTGATGCAAAAGAAGAACATTAGGGTGTTCACTATTCTATTCGCAATCATTGTGTAGTGCTTTTATGTGAGTATAATTTTACAAGGTCAGATTTCATGGCGGAATAATGGTGTACTTCTCAAGTAGATAGGTCATATGATTCGAACTATTGTTCAATATGAATGGGTTCATGCATTTACAGGCAAAGTCACAAGATAAGAGATACGACCTCAAGTTTGAGAAAAAAGTGAACGTTGACAATGTTCAGAGGAAACGTCTATGTTATAAGATAATGTAATTAGACCATCCCAACAAACATGGCCAATATGGTTTCTGCTGAACACTTTCGATGAAATATCAAATAGGTTTTAGGTGCTCATATGGTAACCATATGGAATCAGGGAAATCATACATCCTACAGAAGCAAATAATAACATTGTTTCCTATTTCTAAGGATAAAGCATCGATTTCTGACCGGCGATGTTAAAAGAATTTTTTTATCGTCACTGTTTCGTTTTGGTGTGTGTTTGTGTTGTTGTTCCAATTTGTAGTGCTTCGGTACATCTGCTGTACGAAATCAAGATTATTATTATCATTTTATCATATATGACGAGTTGCAGCGGCTGTTCCATATTACTCCAGCAAAGCCTTACTTACATCGGCCGAGTATGGCAGCAGTTACAAGTGGAAAGCAAGATGAAAGATGTGGTTGTTAAGTCAACGAGTAAATGATAACCTAAGTGTGTGGGTAAGCTGACTGTGGCACAATAATTTTTTTCACGGCCTCGCCATCAAATAGGATGTTTTCCAGTAGACTGGTAGTTCGGTTCCTGTACGGGCTGGCAGACATGATGCCCATGAGCATTGAACAAGCTGTGCCCTATTAAAGCACGTATTGTTGTCGGTCATATTGACCAGACTGCAGAGCGAATATTATAGCATGACCCTAGGCGAGTCAATCCAGAGTCGGTGCTCAGTGGTTTAAGGAGGCAATATTGCAAGACGCAGTACTGCAGGCGTTCATATGAATGACCTTTCGGTGAAGTATTACTGCTTACACGTGAATTATTACCCAACCATCACGCGTTACATATTTGACCCAAAATTCACTGCGGTCATTTAACTAAATTATATGCAAAACAGCCCGTTGGTAATGGAAAGCAATATTGCCATGGCAAACGCATCCTGCAGTTTTTAGACTCAATTGCAAGCCGACTCATGGATTTTACGTGCATCAATTAAAGTAAACTTTTATTATTTGTCATGGTTGTAATGGTAATCTCCGGATGATTTTATACACGATTGTGATACTTTATTAGTTTGGTTTTTGTAAAATAGACAGTAACACTATAAACCGTATCAATACTAGAATTCAATGCATAACATGCTGAATTATTTGCAGTGATACTGTAACTGTTAAGTTAAAAGGACGTCTCTTTATGCCTCCTAAGTTGAGTATGCAAGCATTCAATATTACAAAACAGAAAAGAAATAAATCAAGCATCAGATTAAAACAGCCCTATACAATCCGTGATCGTGAGAATATTGCTGAGAAAATGATAATGGCGATGATGATATATGCTACTAATTAATCAGAGCTCTTCGAAATTAAAGTGTTTTACAGGTTTTCTGATCATCTGCCGGAATTCCGGCACATATTTGATACAACACTTGATATTACCAAACTATCCATCGCTCTAGAAAATATTATTTAATCGCGAACGTATCACCATGCGCATGGCTTTGGCAATCCATTCCTGAATAAACACTAGTGGAAGTAAGTAAGTCAACATGATGCTTCGATTCTAATTGGAAAGCCAGGATATGTCAATATGGCAAGAGCCTAAAATATTGTTCCTTTGTTTCATTTGCTTTCGTTGCTTTGATATGATAAAGTACGATTGGATACAGATGAATTCGTGTTTGGTTAGGTGTAGGGTTTAGCAATGTTAGGTTTACTACTTTTGGATCATATATGTCTCTAACTGGACTGCGGGTGTGGTACAATGGATGACTTGTAAGCATTATAAATATAACACATGTCTTGATTTTGTTATATATTTAACAAATCTCAATTCTGTATTGTGACGTATAATAGCATGTCATTCCCCTGGAATTACTTGTGAAATCGGTCGATTGTATCAACGCATGACTGCATATTAATATCACAATATCTATAATAAGCTAATAGTGACTGAATTATGAACAATACCGCTGGGGACATTAGCATAAAAGTGCTTTGTGTTGAGAATCTTCACAGTGCCATATTCATATAATTTATATTTTGCGGATGTATTAATTTTATTCTTAATATCATCATCTATTCTAATTAATGACTGCGAGGGGTATGGTAATTTCTCAGCTGTGAAATACATAATCTTTGGTGCGTTTGGCTATATGAAGTTAGGGTTGATATACGCGAATCAACATTGCCCCGTTTCTTACTAATCTGAATAGTTCATGGCGTGTTGGGCAAGAGCTGGCTTATTTGATAGCAAGTACGCTGCATGATACTTTACGCGGGGCAACAAAAGCAGTTCACTGTGGCCCAAGGGCCAAAATGAACAATTATAAATAATTTAGCTTCGAAACTACGACACATTTAATCTTTATACATTCGGTATCAAATGTATTTTTTTCTTTGTTGTTGATCAATTGACAAAGCTATCATCATGCTGATATCTGTTATGGGCGTGCGGATTTCGGTGGTTTCGGTTATCAACCGACAGTCAATGTGATTTACGTTCTTTATGCGGTATTCTCTTTAATGCTTGTAAGAAATGGGGTTAAGAGCTCAAGGACAATACACATCAATGTATTGGTATGGTACAGTAGCTATCCTATATGCATCCCCTGCCTTTTGTGTCATAATAGTATAAATATTTAGAGGGTGAGCCTCCAAGACCTCGAGTTTATTGACACACACGCATAGGGAATTCACCCTTCTTTTTAACGGACACGAAGACAATTGGAGATGGATAAACTTAGCCATGCCGTGCTATTATTGAGCAATGTACGCGTATACCTGACATAATTCCTGTTAATATAAGTAGTTAAACGGGAAATATAAGCAGCTTGAATGCGCCGTTTCGACCCATCCAACTGCTCTAGACCAAAAAATCTAAATTGCACAGAATCGATTACCTGGTGTTGTTTTTACGCTATTAATATCACCCAACTTTTTCCTTGTGTTGGGACTTGCATTTAATCATATGAACCTTTCTTGACTAGATGAGTTCTGAATCAGAATCGGGAGTAACTACGGTGCACCACCACACTTTCTCTCAGCAAATGATGTCCCTAACCGGAATTCCACGATTGCGCTGTTCTATCCACCAATGATAATATGTTTCTCTTTGCTTTTCAAATATCGCGAGTATCTATTGAGTTAAGTAACAACTAATACCTTATTTATTTTGGAGAATGCTATATTTTAACGTATTAATATAGCGGGCAAAATACAACCTATGTACTGTTTTACTGTATTTAATGCGTCATCATTCATTCCGTTTTGTGCTGATGCAGTATATTATGCTTTTATGTGAATTAGCAAATTGTTCTTATTATCAGTTATCTGAACAAAAATTGATTATATCCCATGGTTGATGGTGTTGTTATCAACAGACGGCGTTGATAACAAAATGCCGGATGCCCATTCATAATATTTTGAATGTGCCAAGAAACATGAGCACAATATGCAAAACACAGAGTGGTTTGTGTCGCTTGTTGTCCATCGAATCAGTACAAAGTATGACAGTATGTGAAACAATCACCTAAGTCACCAATTGGGTCAACCAATAGCATGATATCCACAAGAGTGGGCAAAGAAGCACATGATAAATGATGCAGAGATATTGTCCCATCTGTCGTTGCATAAATCGTCAACACATTCAGACATATTCACAACTCTTTGTCTAACAGCATGACAGTTATCATGCGTACATCTTTTTCTCAATATGCATGAAATAATATTGATACAAAACAAAGATAACAAATATTCGTATTCCACCTGGCATATCCATAGTCATATCCATGTCGTGATAATAAATATCATGCTTGCCGAAACATGTGGCCTCATGATGTCAATAAACAGTTACTTGAGTCACTTCTATTGTGTAGACATGTATGAGTTAGTACCAAGGCCTACGAAGGTGTCATGGGTGCGGCTATTCCAACAACAAAGAATGGTGTATTGATTTTCAGCAGCAACGGTAGCTTGTAGCTAATCAGTCTTTCAAACCAGATCTTCATTGTTTCATATAAGAGAACATCACATCAATAAACATGCTGGTTAGGAATCAATACGTTGTATTTGAGTTCACTTTCGTTGTATACGAGCCTTCGTTGAAATGGTTTTCCGTTGGTACCCATTCTCGTAAATATTTCTGCTACATGTTCTGTGTGTTCATTGTCAATGCTGAGAATAGCGCTAGCAGCAAGAAAGGATATATTTGGGAGAAGGGTTCTCTCATACGTCATTCTATGCAAGCCGTACATCGACTACGCGAAATGAAATTAAGCTACATGAAATAGGCAATGCACTTTCATTTTATATGAATATTTGTACGTATTGAAGTAGCCATGTAGGCTTTTGAGGTTCGTAGGATACGTATTACGATTTCTAGGAGTAAGAATAGTGCCTTATTAATTCAATTTAAGTAAGTAAGATGTAATCGGAAGGAGGGTCATGTAGCGAACACCTGTCTCCGTCAGTATAACGGAGAACGTTGAGCGAATGCACCACACCTCTGCATCAAATCGAACTATGCACCCAAATATATTGGCCATGGGCGTAAATCTTAATACATTTGTTTTAATTTTTTTCAGAGCTGTATAATACCCATGTAATAGCTTCAAGCACCAATCCTTCATTCTTAAATCCCCGACATAATCAAGCTGAATGATATCTGGAACATGAGTGCGTCCTATTAAATCTAGTTCAACAGCGGTTTTCGTTAACTATAACCGATTAACCACAAGGAGCCATTATAGATTCATTGGGCATTGTATAGATAAATATGTTTATATTTACATATATATATATATATATATATATATATATATATATATATATATATATATATATATATATATATATATATATATATATATATATATATTTATACGACTTTGAAGTTGTTGCATCTCAGGTCCATAAACAAAGGCTTTACTGATAAGCTAGCGCAGTTTGTAAACTAAACGTATGAAAACATCCGCGTTTTGTCTAATTGGAGAGTGAGACACTGGGACGACTGAGTTGCACGCGATCTGCTGCCTTTCTCGCTTAACTGAATTTGTGTGCAGTATCTTCGTTATTATTAAAACGCAAGCATAAAGATATTGATTAGCTACGTGATACAATACTCTGTCTTCTGCTGTTGCTCCATCGACTAGTTACGACGACCGAGTTATGCTTGATACAGTGCAATATTGATCCGATGTACCTTGAACAATAGATGTTTGTCAGTTGGTGGCAATGGAGAAAGCTTTATACATGGAACATATAGTGGAATAACAAGCCATGCTGGCGCCTGTGGGGCTCATTAATTACTGGCACACGACCGAGGCCCGTGTGTGATTTCTATCTTCAACATAAGTGGACGCATTAGCAGAAGCTGGTACAACGAAACGGTATCTATTTCGGGAGGATATATGACCCCATATCCGTCTATACAGACCCTAGCAGGCTGCTAATTCTGAAACAACATCTTCATAAACATCCTCTGAGACCTTCTTAAATTAAATATTGAGTGTTAGTTCACCCGATGGTGAAATTGCTGTTACCATTCAAGTGCATATGTGCAGTGCTTAAGTATTGTCGATGTCCAATGAATGTTCGACGTTGGCTGATATATGCTCATTTAATACTATTCGTTCATTAATGAGAGTATTGTTTGTCAACTTATGCGCTGGTATGTGAAAGTATCTATTTACAAGACCGAAAATACATTGGATTGGAATATGACGCTTCAAAGTAATATTTCGGGGTTTAAACATGTTGTTTAATGGGAAAACGTTCCTGTGTGTGGTCATGTGCCACTGAATGTTCATTAAGATGCAACACGAGCCTCAAAATCTATAACCCTCATTTAGTATTGTAACAAATAATGAATGGCATGCCTAGGCTCATGATGTTGTATGCTCACTTCGGTCTGGCGATCATTGTATGTCCACTTCAAAGCAACCTATTTGAAATAAATCTCCTGTTTTCACGAACGACCATTACGTGATAACAATCATATTACCAGCTCTCTCGTCTGACCATGAACTGATTGGCTTGGTGCAACATCCCTTCTACCGCTTTTCCTGTCATCTTCTCTTGTACCAGTAAAACCATTGCCACATAAAAGAGATAGCAGAATGACGTCTAAGGCATCTACGCGTACTGACTATGCAACCAAGTTAAATATGGAACTTCCTAACATGTAATGAAAGTACGAGTGATATCATGGTACGTTTGTCGGCAATTTACGTTCCATCTAGCCTAATACGATTAAAGCAATAAGTCTGGGTGGCAATATAAGTAAGCAAAAGTGCATAAACACCGATTTATACGTTAGTCATGTCTTCTGGAATAATGATTGCCTTGTCAAAATGCCATCAAGATATTTTTGCCGCATTTCTTATCCATAATTGTTTTCACGGGCAACCATTTGACAGATATATCAAGATAAGTAATCAAGTAAGAGCCAACAATTTAATTCAGCTTCCTGTAGGAGTCGTGTGCAACAACCTTTAAAGAAATCTATCCTAACCATGACAACGGTGGAAAGGGTGAATTACACAGTTCATCGAGGGTCACGTACAACTGCATGAGTAAATAACAAGTGTAAACATAGATGTCTGATAGAGCACTGATGCACTTGCTACCCGGGAAAGTTCTTTTCAGTAAAGTTGTTGAATCCCATTGTTCAGTGCAATGGTGTGACATTAACACAGTCAAATCAAATACACCATTCTTTTCCACTGTCGTATCCGAAAACAGATTTGTCGGTCTTGTTAAGTAGTTGTGCAAAGTATTTTCGAAATTGCTGATATTAGAGATTTGGTAACCAGAGTGTTGTTTCGTAGATGCTCTCATTGATGCGCACAAATTAACCAAATCAAACTGGGACAGATTATATGGTTATGCAAATAAACAGCATTCATACAATCGATTTGAGGTTTTGCAAGTGGCTAAAAACCAATACTAGTACTTGGTTCACCGGGAAGTACCAACTCAGATTCGAATCTTACTAAATTCCTGATTCCGTTATGTAATATGGCAATAAACCAAAAAATGTAGACTGATTCGTGTGATCATGCCATGGCTTAGGTGGTTCTTAGTACCAGATTCAACACAATGACGGATGCTGCATTACGATTGAGTTCTAACTATGGAGCAGTATTGATTAGTAGCCTACCAAAACAGAGCTGTAATGGTTGTGCTATTGTGAACTGCAATTACAATGTATTACAGACAGTGACCAGGCGTTTCGCTAAGATTTCTGGTCGCCATAAGCACAAAGCATATTTTAAAAATTTAGTCTGTGGTTAAGAGGCTACTATCAATTGGCCAAGGAGCCTTTCTGACTGAAAAGTGATCAGATTATTTGTCTGCTACACCAACACCACACGAAACTGAACGGTTACATATCTTAAATTATGTGATAAAATATCATGTCCGAGCATAGTCTTGTTATGGGATATAATGTGTGCTTGCAGCTTCAACAATGCAATTACATTATATATTAGCACGATATAGCGCAACGATTGGATTTAGTGAAGGAATAACTATTCTGGAGCCTTTGAAGATCAAAGTTTAATACGATACAAATCAATACCTGACCATACGTTATCATCCGCAATGTGATGTAACAGCAAATAACAACAAATCGAGATAGAGACCTGAATCATTCTGGGCGGTGTTGATGACCGGAGGTTTTATTTACATTTACAATCGATCGGCATCACCCGCAATAAAATGACACATTACCATCTGAAAACCATTTGTAGTCATGGTGTCCATCTTTATTCATTGGCGGATGAGAGAGATTTCGACATGTTGACACTCTATCTAATAGCCACGTGTGGTTCTTGATGCCTCTTAGCATTACTGGATTCACCAATCGGCCAGTGCCCTGTTCATGACGGCAATTACCAAGGCTGTAAATGTAAGGGTCGTTTCTTCTGACGCAGCGGCTTCGTTCTTTTTCTTAGAGGAAATATTTAGAACTCATTTGGAAAACGATAAGACATTTACTTCCTGCTGAAAGAGCACGGAATAAATTGTTAATGATGAATTCAACAAGCAAACCTATCGGATGGAGCATTTACCACATTACACGAGCTGTACAGAATAAAGGAATTTAGTCTTGTGTGGGTTCATAGGATGACTAGAGTAACTAGACGTGGCAGCAATACGAGATGTGAACACTCGTTTCAGATGACACGCATGACTGCTATGTTTTAATACAAGGTGTTTTGAGGGGGTTGAAATGTGTGTCCCGTTCTAAATATAGTGTACTTAATAGAATATGGTCAGGCAATATTTTGCGTGCTTTTGGGCTACTTAAAATAGCCCAAAAGGCTTCAGGATTTCACGAAACGTACAGCTGGACATTGAGAGATGAGTGATGTTTATTTTGAAAGGCACCCACAAACAACTTCAATTAGACGCACAAGTTTGTGGGCCTCCGACACAACAATACTAGACCTGATCTGCAGGGCAATCCATCGGCGATAATTACCTGTATTTGTAGACAAAAAACGAATTATATGCTGATACCGATAAAAATTAATTAGGCTTACCATAATGGAAGCGGAAAGAGACATAACATAACCTTTTGATACGTTTGTACGCATTGAAGTAGCCACGTGGGTTATTGGGGATCACAGTAAACATTTTAGGCGCAAGAATAGTGCTAGTGCTCTAACATTAATTCAATTTGGTATGATGGAATCTACAGGAGGTTCATATAACGAAACCCTGTCCCAATCAATATATAGGAGAACGTAGAAAAAAGGTACCATACCCGTACATTCATTCAATCCATACATCCAAAGGTATTGACTTTAGGCGTAACTCTTATTATTTTTGTTGTAAGTGGTTTTGAGTGCTCTGTAAAATCTATGTTATTGCTTTCAGCACCTATCCATCATTCCAAAATCCCCGTTGCTTCTACGTTGATGAAGCACTGATATGAATGATATCCGGAACATGGGTTAGCGTTGTCATTAGGTAAATGAAGTGTGTCCTACTAGATCTCGTTCAACAGCGTTTTTCGTTAATCATAGCTCTCCAACCACCGGAAGCCAATATAGGATCATTCACCGACCAAAGACTACACAATAGCGCTACTGAATGTTCTACTAAATATAGTGTTTGTTAAGAATGGAAAAAGTAGCTTCTCGTCTGAATAACTCCCACTCTCCAGTAGATTGTATCAGCTTATAAAGTTAACTCCTGTGCAACTACCTTAGATATATTTGGTCTATGTGAACAAAATGTAGTGTTTCAAGTTATTCAGTGTATAAGAAATGCATAGGAATCGAGGTGATGATGCAAGTTATAAATATTGTTGATAATTGCTGAATCGTCTTGTTCTATAGATGGCAATAACTGAATTGCTGATGAAGCGATGATGGGACGGAGATTTGAGACGTATATGTAGGCCTGTGAATAATACAATGGTTTGATTGGATAAGTAACTTAAATTGTAGAGTGGTGGTGTCCAATACGGAAGTGGTAATACGTGGTTGTAGGGAAACTCGTGGTTATAAAAACACGATGTTGTGTTAACATTAAATAACATGAATGATAGTATCGTGCGAGAATGCCTTCACGTCTTTCATAGACATTCTGAGATTCGACCTGACAAGCAAACATTAATGATGTATATCGTATGGCTGAAGAAACTGAAATAATTGAGTTTGGAAACATGATGAATTAATAAGCCGGCTTTAGTTCAGGTTGAATATTAAAGCTGAAGACAGCACAAGGTAAAAGTAGAATATGTCTACAGTTCATATGCACCATAAGTAGACATGGTTGCCAAAATGAACGTGTGACAAGAGATAGATGGTTCAAATGATTCAATGTAATTATTTGGCACATGGATGCCCACAAAACACCATGCCATCGGACAATGGTGTGGCATTGTCTGATATTCGCTCGCTTGTTCTATATCTTCGTTTGTACCTTTTCTTTACCATTTAATTGGACGAAACTAATCACTTAGATTTAATGAGCACCCCAGGGGTAATGGGTCTCAATCGGGCAATTAAGGTTGCGTACAGCGCGTTTAACGACACTTGAAAATGTGTCCCAAATACTTTAATATTCGCATTATTACCATTGGTTTCTACATGCCATTTAAGAGTTCCGGAAGTAGCAGTAATATAATTTGCAATTCATATTCTACACAATACTTAGATTCACAAAGCTCGCACAGCCCGCAGCTGTTTTTGGGGAGAAGCAATGTATCAAACATGAATAAAGATTAAGGGTTTTGAGTGTAACTCGCAGTTTTTTTAAAAATATAATTACACTTGAAAGAGGATATTTCAAGATGCTACGTTCCCACAAGAAATGTGTAGTGGATTGTGATGTGCCAAGTATGAATAAAATTACTTAATGCTTTGATACATATAACCTATTATCTGTGTCAGAATATAAGAATTTTACAGACGATTTTAACGGACTGCAATATCGTATTGCCTGTAACGCAAAAGCAGGCTAAATATTGCCTTAACATACAATATTGCGAACACCATATTAAAAACGGGACATTGACATTTAAGCAGCTTACAAAACGCATGGCATCAGTATATTACGTATCATTTTCGTTCTTGTGTCGCAGAGCATAATTCATGTTCGTCATTTTAGACGGTAGTTAGTATCTGTTATTGCTTCCACGTCTATTTATTCTGATTACTCAAACCATAATGCTCTATATTTCAACTAATGAGCCTAACAAGGCTCAACTGTTAAAGATTCTAGTGACACTATCTTCCCCCGATAGAAGCCACCAAGAAACACCTAACGATCGATAGAGACAGAGAATTGGAGAGCGAATCAGGGAGGAAAAACACGAGAAAGGAGGAGAGGAATTTATGATTTCAGTGAGCACCAATGTCGCCAAATAAAATCACCGAGATGCATTCTGAGTCATCACGTCATGTCACAGCACCAACTCTCTCACAATATCATGACCCATTGCAAGGTTATAATGCATGCGCTACAATCAGGCGCCTGAGGTAGTACATGAATAATTAAACATCTGCATCCAATGAGTCACCCTGATATGCTTTTGGTTGATCATCCTTACGCGGAGCAAGAAAGGTTGTAAAATGGTTGATATCCTCTTAATCGCCGAGCCTATGTATTGGTTTCATACACGTACATCGAACAGGTAATAATATGCTAGGTCCATTTGCAATGCAAAGCTATACTGGAATGTACATATTAATTTTAAACAAAACAGCTCCTCGACAGAAATTAAACCACGTCGAGATGACCTTTGTCCATGTGGTTTGTTGGTTTCATATATTCAGTCGCTTAATTCTAACAAGTGCGAATGGTATGAATACCAGAAACTCATTTTTTGTCGTTTTAAACAGGTGGGTGCCTTATTCTTTTACACAAACTATGGCTACGGTTTAACAAATATTGTCTTCAATTTCAAAAACTTTTTATATCACCAAAATCGGTCTCTTATTCTATGTAAGACGTGTAATGTAATAAATGCTACATCCCTTTGTTTTGCCTATTGTTTATAGCTGAATAAATATGCCCTCCGTGCCCTTTCGTCAGGAAGTTAGTGTCTTATCATTCTGAGTCTTAAATATTTCCTCTAAGTCATAGATCGATGTCGCTTTGTTGGAAGAAGCGAACCATACATCAACAGCCTTGGGGAATTGATGTCATGAATAGGGCACTGACCGATTTGTGTATCGAATTTCATGGGGCAACAAAAACCGTACGTGGCAAAAACTCCTCAGTTGAAGAGTGACATCATGGCTAAGGCTCACTCAGCCGCCAATACAGAAACACACCATGACAATATAATGGTTGTCTAATATGTCACTTTATTTTAGGTGATGCTGATCGATTGTTAATGTAAAGGGTGATCTAGGTCTGTAACTTAGCTTAATGTTAATAGGTATTTTGTCACTGAGGGGAGGATAACAATTGTCGGACCTTCAGGTATTGCTTTCTTTATATTACACATCTATCCTCGAGGGCTTTACGATTGTCATTCCTGAACTACATCTTACTGTTGCGCTGTATTATGCTAATATATAATATGTAACTACATACTTCATACAGCAAACACACAAACAATCCCACAACAAGACTGCGCTCGGACATGATATTTTTCATATAATTACAGGGCTGTTACCGTTCAGCCTTCATGTGGTGTCAGACTTGCAGGCAAATAATCTGTGCACTTTGCATGTATATAATTTCGGTCAGAATGTCTCCTTGTCTATCGGCCAACTGGCTAGATATTGATATTTGATTTGTGTCTAACCTTTTGACAGTGACGAGAAATGGTCACGCAACTGAAATGAGGAATGCAAATATCATCATGCTAAAATAATGTTCCTAAGCGCCGGGAAAATACTATCAGTCCATTAATGGTGATCCAAAATTTAGCGAAAAGCATTGACACTATCTATTACACATGTATATGTATATTACCGTAATGGGTCACTAATACGGCCTGTCTCTTGGCAGTATATTTATGTAGCTGCCGTGTCGGTGTATATGGTGTTAGCACTCCACACAAGCATTTGTAGATGCTCTTGTCACGTAAATGCAGTTTCAATCGCTGCATGCAATCCACCGATCGTCAAGGTATTTGTCGCAGCAATGGATAACGTTCTGTGTCTGATACAACAAATTGTGCCACGAATTATAATATTTTAAGAAAAAATTTTTGACTTTCAATATATTTTAATCAGATTGAACCTTAATACCTCATCATAGATAGCTGCGCATATTTGTGACGAATATGTCGCTCTGACGAAAAGAAAAGTAAAGCGCAATTGTGTACAAGTGATGGATCATATCGTTTAAGGTACGTAAGGCACGGAATCAATACAATAATATTGCCAAGCCATTCGTTGCTATCACTTTGAATGGATGCCCATTTAGGCGCGTACAAAAATCATAATTCATCCATCGTTTAACCAGAGGGACAATTATTTCGGATACGACAGTGGAAAACAATTATGTGTTTGCTCAGAATACAGTGGTAATGTACTGATCAGTGGGAGTCAGCAGATGACTTCTACATAAAATTAGGGAAATGATCGTGTCCCGTGTATTTAGTACATCAGTGGTCTATCAGACATCCAGGTTTTCGCTTTTTATGTACTGATACTGTTTGACATGACCCTCAATGAATTGTGCAATTCATCTTTGTCACCGCTATCATGGTACGGATAGCAAATTGAAAAGATTGTTGCACATGACCCCGAAAGGAAGCCTTCAGACACAGGCCTAATTGAAATTTAGCTTTACTTAAATAAGAAGATCGTCATTTTGAGTTGTCTGTCAACTGGGTGAAAGAAGATGGATTGTGATTTGCGACAAAAATACCTTGATGGCACTTTGACAAGACAAACAACATTCCAGAAGACATGGCTAAGGTATTAATTGGTGCATATTCTATTTCGCATACTTATATTACCACCCCATAACCATTTATTTGAAAATGTGAGGCGAGGGAGAACACAAATTGTCGACAAGCGTACCGTGTTATCCCTCGTCCGTGATTTAATTAAGTGGGATCCGTCATTTTAGAGTGAAAGTCCCAAATATTACTTCGAAGCGTCATATTTAGTCCAATGTATGTTCTGCCTGGAAAACGGATCCATTCATACACCAGCGCACAAATTGACCAACAATATGCTCATTTATAGACACATTGTATCAAATAAGCATATATCGGCCAATCTAGAACCTCCAATCAGCAATGACAGTACTTATGCACTGCACATGTGCACATGACAGTTTACGGACATTTATTGACAATCGGAACAAATGAAACTGATTTTTGATATCAGAATAATGCACGGTCTCGGAAGATATTTATGAAGATGTTGTTTCATCATGAGTTGTCTGGTTTGCTGCGGTCTGGCCAGATTAATATGGGGCAGAATTGTCGGTCAACCAGCTACTGCAAATGCGTCGACTTATGTTGATGACAGAATAAAACAAGTGTCTCTGTCGCGTGTCATTTCTTAATAGGCTCCACTGGCGCCTGCTCCACTCAACAGCTAATCAAATCACTGTTGCTTCCACGCCTGTTGTTTACATTAAGCACAACTCGTCAGTAAAGCATTTGTTTAATGACGATATCCATCTTCTCCAGGGCGTACTAACAAACCATTGCAAGGCCTCCCAATGAGAGGTGGCATTTAAATACAAATATGTTAACAGTATAAAGTTTCACATGCGCTTATAAATATATAGATAGAATATAGAGGACGATATCCATTATATAGATAGAAAGATAGAGAATATGTTGGGCAACGTAGTAACAGAGCTACTTGCGCTTTATAGATGAAGGAAAAATCCATTATATGAAATGTTGGGCAACGTAGTAAAGATAAATCAAGGTACCATATCGTTCATATGGATGCCATCAATTTATTGCCAGTGCGGGGATGCTGTTGATTAATTATTTAGAAGATGTATTTCATTTAAAAAGCTTAAAATGCCAATCATTGGCTTACTGTGTTCTCACAAATTACCAGACTTTGTATAAGCATGGTGCCATCGTGCATTATATAAGAATACTGTTTGAGTCGATTGAATAGAAATACGGATCAAAAAGTGATATCATGTTATTATACATCAGTCTGTGCATAAATAAAACTATTTTACAGTGTCATTTATATTTTAGCATTGTCACAGCGGCCGAAGCCTTTTTTACTAAATGTATGCTTGATCTGGATAGACATATGCGGTATATCACTGCTAGCGTGCGCTTCTACCAGTATACCTCATTATACTATGTTAGTATCATTGACTTCGATGTTTTAAATCTTCAAGATAATTTTCCAGAGGTACATTAAGAGTGAATTGACCCTTTCCTTAGTGTCCTATTGTTGTATAATGGGTAAATCTGCCAAGTGTGAATAACCATAACAGCACCACAGTCGCCAGTTACACCCTCAACGTGGAACAGCCGTGGGAATTGTGAGCATCGCGGTGCAATGTCAGGAATCAAAAATACTAGTGAGACTAGTACTTGTTTCACATTACTATGAAGCTTTGTTGACCTACTGCTGACGCAAAGAAAATCCAGGCATATTAATCAATCTTCACCATCCATTCATCTTGAATGATCAATGCCAAGTAAGAGTCATATTATCGTGATCATCATTTGACGCGCGCATTGACGCGCGCGATGCAAGCGTAAGATCGATAAGGCCGCATGGACCTTAACCAATTTGTTCATCATGCAATAAGCGTTCTGATACTAATTAGGTTGTTATTATGTGCTATGAGTCACTACCCAGTGTGCTCGTATTTTTAAAGCATCAATACATGGGGATCTGTTTATACTACAATAAGTGGCCATGGGAACGCTTTCCTTATGAGCATAAACATTCCAGGTTTCAACCAACAGAGTAAACTTTGAAGCAATGTGTCATTGTTCGTCGACAAACAACAGCAGTTGAGTTGGACAGTATGGAGCATGATTGTGATGGATGACTCAATGAAAGTCATAAATTGCTTAATACACTTGCACCGCTTTAAGCAACTTAAAGTGATTGTAGAACAATTTACTTGGACGTTATTCATATATGATAGACTCGATGGTTGTTAGTGGTCATTTGAAATACCAGATAATATATTCCCGCCTTATCGGCACGACTGCATGCTGCTGTTCTTATTTTATGTACAGATGAATGTGTTGCCTGAGGCAATGCTTGATATTTAAGTGCCGACAATCAGACCACCTTGGAGTAGATGGTATGGCCTATACATTCAAATGTGCTGGCATATATTGAGATGCCTCGAAGCTGTTTGCGTCAATCTTGCTTTCAGCAGGCAGCAATTCAATTAATTTGTCTTCAACACAATTCCCTACCACCACACACCCATCCCACATCCCAATCTTAATAGATAGTCCTTATGCGGCGCCATGTAATTCAACCTACGTATAATTACATCAGAGAAACTAATTTAGAATTCCGTATTGAATTATCCATACACACATACACACACACACACACACACACACACACACACACATATATACACACATGTATATATATATACATGTATATATATATATAATATATATATGTATAATATATATATATATATATATATAATATATATATATATATATATATATATATATATATATATATATATATATATATGATATACATATATATATATATATATATATATATATATTTATATATATTTAAACCTATATATACATAATATCTATATATATATATATAAAATTTATAAATATAATATTTCTATCCTACCTATATGAAACATAATTATATATGTACTATACACACATAAACATGTTTATTTTTGTGTATATATATATATTGTTATAAAAATGTATGAATATAGATATTTCTATCCTATATGTGTGTGTTTACATATGGAATGATATATGTATATGTACATATACACACATATACATGTATATTTATATACATATATCTATACATATATATATATATATATATATTGTTAAATTTAAAAAAATATATATATATATATATATATATATATATATATATCATGTATATGTATATATATATATATATATATATATATATATGTGTGTGTATGTGTGTGTGTGTGTGCGTGTGTGTGTGTGTGTGTGTGTGTGTGTGTGTGTGTGTGTGTGTGTGTGTGTGTGTGTGTGTGTGTGTGTGTGTGTGTGTGTGTGTGTGTGTGTGTGTGTGTGTGTGTGTGTGTGTGTGTGTGTGTGTGTGTGTGTGTGTGTGTGTGTGTGTGTGTGTGTGTGTGTGTGTGTGTGTGTGCAGCAAAGGGGCCACAAGGGCTTTTCGGTTTAAAGTTCAGCTTGATCACCATTAACTGGCTGGTAAACCGAACTCCAATATATTCTTATGGCGTTAGGTCATCGTTTATAGAATGATTATTGATATCAGTATTAACCGTGGCTTTCATCCCAGCTTGGACTGCAATGACACGGATAAATGGACTATCAATTATGGTTGCATTCAGACAATACACGATCCGTGCTCCATGGATCTTATTAAACGCATTTGTTTTGTGCGACAATCAAATGGCATTGTTTCGGAAATATTGGTATATAGCTTTTGTGACGTAGGTGCAAGTCATTATTAAGGAACGAAACGAACATGGCTTGGAATCTCATAGAAAGTGTTTGTATCACCTTGAAAGGTGATTAGAGATCAGATCAGACATAAGTAAATAACGCATAAAAGAAAGGTGATCATCAATGGACACATACTATTTCCGAAATATATTCTAGAGCGCCTTCAACACAAACTCACCTTGCTTTGCAATGCAGCTCCGCTTTACATTCACTGGCCGAATCCTCACTCATCTAGCCGCTGGATTGCTCTGAGTAATAAAGAAAATATAGGAAATACCATGGGCGGTTTTTCTCTAGGGACTTGTGGTTAATTTTTTGTAAGGCAGATCTGGTGCCACATACATACCGCCATTGAGGGATAGCAAGAGGATATTGCTTCATTAGTACCACGCCGTCTGTTGCTCTATCAACAAAAATTAAAATGAAATGATCCCATAACTGCTAATATGAGGTATTGATGCTTTGTCATGTGAGTGCTATGTCTATTGCAACCCTTCCTTCATCTGACATTTTATATTTGTGACATATTTGATATATAACACTGGGGCAGAAGTAGGATTTGTAATTTACATTCATGCGCCAATCAATCCGAGATTAAGTTATTCATTGTGCCAAAATCGGGCCAAAATGCCCTCGGGTCAAAACGGCCCCGGTATAAAACGCCTCGGGGGTGCCGGGTGTGAGGGCGTGTTGAGACTTCAAGACTTGCATTAATATACGAATTATAGTATGTTAACTACATTGTACTCGACCATTAGATGGAATGGGCTTAAAATAAACAATCATAATCATAATTCGCATCATAGAAGTACGCAGTCGCTACCGGCCGTTAGGGCTTTAAGAGGGCTTTCCTCAAACGATTATGGAGGCCGCTATGTTGATTAACGTATTAGCTCCCATCTCCAGAGATAGGAGCTAATACGTTAATGCTGATGTGTGGTATTTTTGTATCCTAGAGTACACTACACAGGGCATCCCGCGAATAGAAAAATTGTACTAAAAGGAGCAACTAAAGTGCAATTACATTTTTGTATAAGTACCAAGAACAGCACTGACTCCCTGGCAATCAATTTGAAAAGAATAATGGTGGCAAAAGAAGCAATTAAAGCAGATCACATAATCGCTTAATGACTCAAACGAATCATCATAGCCCGACTGCGAAACCAAGCTCGCGGTAATATCGAGGGCATCAGGTCATCATACGTAACGTATTTTGTTCTGTTGACGTCTTTATTCTTTCACGTTGTGCGATGCGAAGACATATAAAAGTGTTTAAAAGGACTGACGCCACTATCGACCCGATAAAAAACTTTACCATATATTAAATTGTTGCGTTTTGGCTTGTACGCTGAGAGTTGATTTAAAAGTTGCTGCATTCCGTGAATACACGATCAACGATCCGTGGCTCTGATTTAATTGCATGCATTGTGTTTGACATGTGCAACAGCCTTGATTATGTAATATTTGTATACATGGTAATAATTCTCGCCAAATAGAAAAATGAAGGTTTCGAGTGTATCATATGTGAATATCCGAATGTTCACTCATCTGACACTTAAGCTAATTGTGACTTTGTCATGAAGCAGGGGCAGCCCGTTGTGGATCTTTTGACAGAGTTCGAAATTATCCTGACTATAAACCTGATCATAATAACGAATCTAAGCTAACCTTATGTGACATCATAGGAGATGTTTGTTTACGTTTTCATTGCAACGAATGTGCAATCAAGCATATTTACCATATAAGGGTAGGCAAGAAATCAATAGGCGACATATAGTAACAGGCTTGTGTTGGCGTTGTGCTCAAGTGCCCCAATTTAATTTTGTAACGTACATCATCTGCATGTTGATCCTGGAAGGCGATCATAAATGGGCAAATACTAAATCTACGAAAAGATTGAGTGTAAGAACAAATCCAATACTACAGTGTATGAAGTCGAGATACATATATTTCGGGCGAACTGTTGCATACATAGGCATAATCACCTGGCATCGTAACACCAATCCGCTGATTTATCACAGTCAGTATAAATCCTCTCTCATTAATCTCCTTGTTTTTTCTGGAAAATATAGATTAGGAAATACGATTGTTGATACTTCCCATAAGTTGTATAGTTGAGCTTGGTGAAACGGACATCTTGCCACGTACAGATTGCCATTGTAATAATATGAAAGGCCAGCGTCAGATGTCTGTAGATATGAATCGTTTTTTATATCAGTGTCCACTGACACCCTAGTTTCATTAGTATCTATATATCTCTCCCACAAGGAACAGGTTATAAAGCTGCAAAGGATGGAAAACGGCGTTTTCCTTTACCCTTTGGGTGATAGATCAACGGAAACAAAGCATCATCGGTGAATATATTTCCGTTCACCCGATTCAATATTCAGAACGCGATGCTTTACAAACTTATTGAGGGCACTAGACAACTGATACCGATGTTGCTGTTGATGAGCAATACCTTAGAGCCGAATAAGGTACCTTGAAATGTAATGATAATGAATGTTTTTGGAGAAAGGGAATGCGTTTTAAAACTTATATAGATATCAGACGAAATCTTGGTGGACACTGACAGTTTCGAACCTGTAGCGATTTGATTTTAATGCATCGAGGTTTATTCATTGGAAATATGAGATAAAGGTCGTCTGTTTAACTCGCTACCATAAAGTCTTTTCGTTTTAATAGAGCTGGAGTTTAAATGATGCAACACCTCATACCACCCCATACCAATGACGTCAAATGAATGGACTGTGCACAATTTGCATAATATTGATGGTAAGTGTTATAAAACTTGTCATGCGGTAACCATATTTCTGTGGTGTCATTGGAATTCATTCGCGTATCGGCCTTGACCGATACCGTGCTAATGGACAGATCATTCATGACAATTCCCTCGCGTCATATTGGTCATTTGCATCCCATAGGTTTCTGAAGCCAGGGAGAATAATGAATGCATATACCATTATTTACGTAGTTACGTTATTTTAGGACGCAGATGAATCTCCCGACATATATCGCATTTAGGAATAAATGGAATATTTACGATATGGTGGATCGAATCTCACATATTAATATGCGAGGATATGTCGCAGCGTTATTTTTTCTGAAAGTGCGGATTTACAAATGCACACCGCATATTGACTCACTTGCGGGTTTATCCTTCGCCACATCTGTATATATTCTGCTGAGTTAATAATTTTCAACTTGATCGAACGTATCGACAGTTGGAGTTCAATGAAGCACACTGCTCACTATACTAGCCACACAGGCAAATACATATTAGTGCGATCATGAATCTGAAATAGATGATCAAATGTTGTCACTTCCGGCAGTCTATTATGTCTGCTAAGCTGCCCATTGAATTAAACCAATAATGATGAAGACAATTTGTCGTTCACAACTCCGGTGTTATTCGCAAAGTAGGCCGTAATAACTTATATTGCTCACTGTAAGCGGTTGTATGCTTTTCGTGCTATAGTCTGTGGGCACTGCGGATAGTGTACGTGACCAGACCAGACATTTACGGAATCATCAACCCATTTATTTGTCTCTTCAGTCTGACATCATCCTCTCTGTTTAACCAACAGGAATTTCGAGGTAACGTCCATTTAAAAATTTAATTATTGGATACCTCAACTATATCGCATAGTAAGCATAAGAATCGAATGAGCCAATGCTGTCGTTCTGGTTTAGCAATGAGCCAGTTGACGCGTATGTCAATAATTTCAACAATCAGTCGAATGCTTGATGTGACTTGCACACATCTGTCCTTACTTTCAAATGTTGCTTGCAGTTGTTGTGCATATATATATATATATATATATATATATATATATATATATATATATATATATATATATATATATATATATATATATATATATATATATGCACAACATATATATATATATATTGATATATATATATATATATATATATATATATGTGTGTGTGTGTGTGTATATATATATATATATATATATATATGCCACAACATATATATATATATATATATTGATATATATATATATGTGTGTGTGTGTGTGTGTGTGTGTGTGTGTATATATATATATATATATATATATATATATGCACAACATATATATATATATATATATATATATATATATATATATATATATGTGTGTGTGTGTATATATATATATATATATATATATATATATATATATATATCCACAACATATATATATATATTGATATATATATATATATATATATATATGTGTGTGTGTGTGTGTATATATATATATATATATATATATATGCACAACACATATATATATATATTGATATATATATATATATATGTGTGTGTGTGTGTGTGTGTATATATATATATATATATATGCAAAACATATATATATATATATTGATATATATATATATATGTGTGTGTGTGTGTATATATATATATATATTGATATATATATATATATATATGTGTGTGTGTGTATATATATATATATATATATATATGCACAACATATATATATATATATTGATATATATATATATATATGTGTGTGTGTGTGTATATATATATATATATACAAATATATATATATATATATATATATATATATATATATATGCACAACATATATATATATATTGATATATATGATATATATATAACAAAAGTGTGTGTATATATATATCCGATTATCGGCTCCGTATATGTATATAAATATATATATATATATATGTATAGATGAATATATATATATGTTTATATATATTTTTATATACGGTGTCGTTAGCATTGTAATGTTGTTGAGCGAAAGCTAATGAGCCCACGCATTACTCGCTAGACGTAGATAAAATCAATAAGAAAAATTACATAGATTCTGACATTTAGTATACCAGTGCATACTTCATGGTCTCTCAAGTTTATGTCAAATACAGACTGAAACCAATATATGCGATTTCACTTGTGGACCAAATTACAAATAACTGAATGGTATATCCATCACAATGGCTAGTAATATCTACAAAATAGATAATACCGATGTTAACCTGCTTTCACAATGTGCTCCGGCGATGTTTCGGGGATTGCAAGAGAAAACTCATTTGCGTTTACTTCCTTACTGAGTATATCAGTAGCGTGGTCACCTAACTATGAAATGTTTGACTGGATCCTTTAAAAAATAACATTGTCTATGGTCGTCGAGTTTCTAACTGCTATATAGCATCATGTAAGCAAACAAGAACAAAAACTACCTACCTACGTCGAAAGTTGAATGTAAATTTGCATATACCATTTACTGTATGCTGACATCTTTGTTTAGCATGCCTAATGCATTATACTGCGTTTCCTCGTGGGAATTCAAATGATGGCTTTGGCTCACCAATACAAGTCACACTTGCAGTGTTCATTGAACTTTAGTGACCTTTAAAAACGGGATGGCAAAGTGGAACTGTTTGGTGCATAGTAAGGCCAATGATATGAATTGACATAGTCATGCCCGTGGATCGGACGCTCTTATTTGGGTGTACAATAAGCTCGTGGATGACGTTATTTACACCCAGCGGCTATCACAATAATAAACCCCATCTACTGTAACCAACCATCCATGTGCTGCAAATTGCTAAATAAACCCCAGTGATAACATTTTCAATATTTCGATGTTCAATAACGATGTCACGGCATCATGTTGTTTAACATGTATCATATACGCTCCCGAAAGCGCCGCTCTATGGTACTTCCTCCGACGCAGAGTACATTTTGCTCCAAAGAAGAATAATATGGTATACATCCTGATGGAAATTGTGGTAACAAATACATCTGAAATTAGCAGCGGACGGGCTCTTGCGCAGATAGTATAAGATTTTGTGAATGAAATTGATACCTCAGTTACTGCAAGAGTTTGCTATTACATCATGGTTGTGGCGATCAGTGTTATGTACTTCTTGTGTAATTTACCAATCATGCTTCTCAACAAGTACATTGTGCAGTTGAAGAATCTAAACTGACGCTGATTAATTTGGCTGATGCAAGCAATCATTTAGTTTTTCTGTATAAAGAGTCTTCATGATGCTCTTCAATTGATCTGAGTAATCGGCAGAAGGTGCATTGGACGCAGTGATTAGTTAATAATTGGTCAGAGTAGCCATATGCAACTTAAATCATCCTGTCACTAAATACACAGAGAAGCATGATTTACTAGAGCCTTCGTCCAGAAAATGGCACACTGACAACCACACTATGACTTTTATTATGTCAGTGAGCTTTGGTTGGACCAACTATTGTCAACGAGCTCTACACCACTGCAACATGTCAACGTGTGCCAGTGTTGTAACGGTGAGTACCGATTGACTGGGTGTGCCTTAGCTAGAGCGCTAGTAGCTGAGCTCGATTGCCTTTTACTGCTTACCATGCAAGATATATGTGGTTAGTACATCAATTCAACGTTGCAATTATCCAAGTTAGTATTGGTACAAAGTTTAAGCTCATTTCATACAATAATAGTGTCACAGGCGTTAGCTTCCTGATTCAATATATAACATTGACCACTTGATGACGGACTTGCTCATTATTATGCGATCGTGGTTCGAACAATTCCTCAAAAGCGATAAGAATAACTCGCATCTAATAACACATCGTCGAGGGAACGACGTAGTTTTCGAATGGGAAGAAGGTGTCAAGGCGCCTGAGACACCGGTATGCTTTGGTGTCATGGATTAATATAGCATGGCATGTACAGCCGAGAGTGTGTAACACAAATTAACTTGCCATTCCGTGGAGTCGCTAAATTACCTCAGGCAGATTAAATACACCCTCCCGGCATCTTTGTTTGCATGGGGAAAATACAGAAGATCAAATGTGAGGTTATGGCGCATGCGCTAGCGCCACTTAAGCACCATTATTGAGAATCGAGGAGGTGATAATGCTTGTTCAAACCAACGCTGTCTATTTCATTGTAAATAAACATAATAATTGTATGGTCCCATAGCAAATGTTTTTATGAACTTTAGTTTTGTGATGTGTGTGCTATGTTCGCTGAGTTCATCAGCCACTTTGTTTTTATAACACATTTTACCCACAGGCGATTCCCATTTATGCTTCATAGGATCAAAAGCAAAATGATTATGTCCACCAATAACGCATTATAACTACCATGAGTGAATTATTCACAGTGGGAAAACATCGCCAAATCGTATATTTGAGTACACTCGAATCCGGCATCACCAATGCTATGATCTACTCATAGAATAACTGTTACTCATGAAGCCGAATGAGGTCTCCAAAATTAGCGCCATTTGCGATATTTGGAGAGAGAAATTCGTCAGGAAAAAAAATAATCGTCATTACCTTTGTTGTGTGCAGTCAAGATCAATGCAGTCGTATCCAAATGTGGCATAATTGTAGCAAGGTGGCGTTTGAGAAACATTGTGAATAGAAATGTACATGTGTTCTATTGATAACAAATCTTTATTGCCGAGCTAATATATTTAACATACTATGTGAATGATATTTGAGGCGCCACATACCTAAATCAGAATCCTAAATCATGATTACAGTCTTCAGAAAATCATTCATTCGAATATATCCACTATTCTCTGAATGTCGCAGACAGCCTTTTGATACCGATATGATGGATAAATGCATTTTGCAAAATAAGGTTTAACTGTGGGTTAACAACTTATAATTAGATGAATTGTAAATTTGCAATGATCGAATAATACTAAGTAAGTGACATTTATTCAGACATATTGTGTTTAAAATACGAAGATTTTGCTGCACTATGATTGTATTGTTGTAAAAGAGCTTCTTGTGAAATTAAATGTAACGGATTGCAGTTAATTCAAATAATTAAAATAACATCTTCTGGTATGTCATCGACCCTTTCTGAAGAGTGTGGGGGGGGGATAACAATGTTATTTTCGGCTTTGTCTCACGGCCATTTTGTATATAGAACCACGACTCCTTGTCGTTGAATAGCTAAATCCACCTTGAATATGCCTAAATACATCAAGATTAAATTATTCAAAATTTCAGATATACCGGATGTTAGGTTGTACTTGATTAAAGTGTACAATTACTAACTGCATGGTATATAGCTCTTCCATACCCTGTTACCAGGCTTGTATGGTGCTTACTTCAAATTGACAGTGCATGATGAGTAAAAATGATCGAAGTGTTAATTTATGCCCTTATAGACACAGTAATACCAGGATGTAATCAACTAATACTCTGGATATGGATAAATGCAACACGGTGTATACAGGCTATACCTATGTAGTATGTCCGGCAACAGTGAACATCTGGTTCGAGATGGCTATGGCATATAAGCCGGTGCTGCCAAATGGATGACTTGTTGGCGAAAGGCTGATCGTGTATTCCGGTGCAGTCGGATATTGAGGGTGCCCCATTGATTGTCTACCATAACATAAAACATCATGCATACCAGTCGGTGCTCCCTTTCATCACACTTGTGAGTCTAGACAGAATGCCGTGCAAAATATTTGTCCAGGCTATCTGAAATAGATTATATTGGCCAAGAGTAGTTTTTGGTTACAACAACCGTGTCCGGGCTGTAAGTGAATATTCCGTACTCTTTGATCTTACGATCTTCTGTGGATGTGCTATTTACGACTCATTCACCCCTGGCAATTGACTTATGTACTCCCATCTATATCAACGATAATGAGTTTATTTAGCATTTTATATCACGTGCAGCAAAAGAATAAGATGACATTTTATTTGTACGGCAAATGATAATCGCGTGATCATATAATTATTGACGGGATTATGGAGAGCGATTACTCAGCCGCTATAACGCTTTGTGAGATTATATATACATATGAACATACCTATATATATATACATACACATACACACATATATATATATTTATATATATATATATATACATTCATATATGGCCAGAGATATATATTGTGGGAGACTAGACCAATTAAATGGCTATCTGTAATGTGACCAAGCATATTTGGACTGTTGTTGGAATAGGCCTCCAGCGAAAACATCCGCTAAGCTTTTGACGTCATGTTAATATAACATTTCGCGCATTGTAAAGACCTGTTTCACAAATAGCCCACAAACTTTAAATTATGCTTAATCCAATCACCCTGTCCTGTGGTGGTGAATGTATATTTGGGTGGTAGGAGAGAATGTCTGTTGTGGATTTCGTTGACAAACCATCCCAGCATATCCCTCTTCCTAGGAAGGAAACCAGATCTCTTGGCAATCCATCAACAAATAGAAATATATAATTTAGCAGCTGTTCTTTCGCAGCGACTGTATTACGGCTGATGTTAGGCAACGTCAAGTACATTGGCTCTGAACAACTCTTACAGACTCTCTTTGGTCATATAGTAATGGGTCCTTTCATTGCAGACATGATACATATCTATACTTCACTGAAAAACATTTATATTTAAATATCTTACTTCTTATTTCACGTTCTAATTTCGTTTCCAAAAAAGTCTTATTTGTTTACAAAATATTCTACTCCTTGTTTCAGATATTATAGCTAGCATAATTGCTGAATGCGTTTATTCCAAAATTCATTGTACTGCACTTTCATCGTAATACAAACTGTTTATGCACTTTAAATAACGTCATATAAGGAGAAACCCAGTACCATATTATTTTATAGAAGCGCCCTTGATATATTATCATTCTTATAGGGTGGATCGTGGGTGTAGATACAAATTATCCCATGCATTGTGTCCAAGAAGATTTCTCGGCGCTCAGCATTGGAAAACACACAGAAAGCGCAGCGTGTAACTCAACATGAATTGTTTGATATTGTGCGACAATATGTGAGCCGCATATATTTACTTAAAAAATATCAGAAATATTTGAATTACAGAGTACATGATTCCTCAGGGAATCAACGCACACAGGTAGCAAGCATCGAAAAAAAACCTTTATGAAAGCGGCCAATAGGTTGTTAGTCCATTCAGTAACATAGTGTGTCAGCGTTATCGCATAGCGTGTTTGTATCCATGAAGATAGACGGCTTATATTCAATGGCCATCCCGCCAATAAAACAATGGAAGCAGACAAAGCAATTATAGCGTATCGCCTAGCGCAGTTATTAGCTTTAGTCATCAGAGCATAATATATATTATGATTATTGCTATTAACATTTACATTCTACCAAGTTCTACAATACGATGACAAAATGGCTTACGCTTAAAGGTAAGCTGTGCTGTCGCTTGTTATAACAATTTTCGTTGTATTCTTAGAATCCACTATCCATGATCCCTGGCTCTGAGTAAATTGCCTTTGTTTTGATTGACAGTCAACACAGCAGGCCAAGTGAGCTATTGGTACACATACAGCACTAATAATGTCCGACAAATTGGCCTATATAGTGAAAGTTTAAATATCAGTCACCTTAGGTTAATTGTTACTGAGTCATCAAGCCGTAGGTCAATGACGGGGATGAGGATTCTTATGACTTGTTAACCTGATCAAGACTACATATCCAAACTGTGTACATGAACGCAAACAGTTTCGGCAATATTCATTAAAAGCCAGCAATGACTGGTACCTCTTGTTCTGCATTTATCAAGGAGCTACCCAATATTGAAGCCGCTGTTAAGGCATAGTGTACAATGAATTCAGTAAACAACGGGCAACCATCCTCAATCTTGAATAACGTTTATGATAAATATCTGAAGTTGAGAAACAGTTTTTTGCTTCACGCAATAGCGATATTTAAAATATTTAGTAGCAGCTGGTGCATAGAAAATGTAGCATCAAAATAGTGCTACAAACTCAAACATACTTCTCATATAAGGCCTGGCAAGAAATCATCACGCAAACTCTGACCTTAAGGCATGGTAGCACGTGCCTCGGTTACTGCAGGCGTCAAACTCAAGTTCCTAAGTTTAAGGTACTGATGTGCATCATCTGCAATAAAGTCTATACAAATCGCTCGAAAATGTGCATCAACTTGCAGATGATGCACATTATCGAGCGATTTGTATAGACTTTAATACGGAAATAATTTATTTAGCTTTAGAACAAATCCAATATCACAACGTATGACGACGGGAGACATATATTATGGATGGATACATTTCTTGAGAGCATGTGACCAATAATCGACCGCCTTTTATGCAAGCGGAATAAATCCTTATGCACCTGGCTCCTTCTATTTTCCTAGAACATATATGAGGGCTTTTTGTCATGAACTGTAGGATAACGCTTAGTGAAATAGACCTATCGCCACATACAGCATGCCATTTGACTTCAGCGAGATGTAACTGTTTGCTCAGTTCCACACTGCAGATTGCTTTGCAAACAAGCATAACAACTGGATAGGCCAGAAGCAGATTGTACTGAGAGTTGAAGTTTTGTGATATCAGTGCTCTGTCCACTGACACCCTAGATTCATTAGCCATATTATCAAACATTTTTCCCACAGGCGATTGTTAATGGCGCGGCAATGAATGGAAAGTAAAATTGTTCTAAACCTTGTGGATCAAAGACAAGTGGAAAATAATATCATCGTCAGCTAATATATTAACGGTGATACGAGTTGTTATTCAGAAACTCATTGTACTATGAAGGAAAACGACTTATTGAGGGAGCTGGTCAAGTAATAACTGCGTCATGGCCATGTCATACTTTAGCAATAAGTACATTTCCCTTAGATTTAACTGCAGTTCAAATGGTACAACACTTCATATCGCATCAAGATAAATCCACAAGAATACTTAAAAAGGAATAAGCGTAGCTTACTATTTTGATCCCAACTGAGCATGGGATACCATTAATGAGATAGCAGAGATAGATATTAACCCAAGGCAACGGATAATTCTTAAGCGCAAAACGTTTTGGGGCATCAATCAAGGCTGAGGTTCTGTGTAAACATCCCAGGTCAATAAGTAGTAACTTTACCAAGCAATATAACATATGACCAGGTGTACAAAATGTGTATGTCACCAATAAGTCCTCATCCATAAACGCATGAATGCTTTAAAATAATTAATTTCCAATTCACTTAAAGGATGCCTAGAATGATTTCAACTTGAATTAACTTTTACTGACTTAAGATAACTAAATAAGCACAAGAAAAATGTTTCAGTATATTTGGCTAATTTATCTATACTCTGATTAACTTGCATTCAGTCAATTACACTTGCCTTGTAATCTAACGGACATGAAATGTAACGTATTGAACGTAGTATAATTGAGGGCACATCAGTGACTACATAAGTAGATGATTCCAGACGATATTTGATAGCAACTTATTTCTAGCACCTTTTGCATAAAATCATTGACTGCAAGTGCCATTTATCAGGATTTTAACATATTTCTGTGTGATACTGCAAGTCATGTTTTGTTGAAGCCGGTTATCAAAGGTCTATGAGCTGAGCTATGAATAATCGTATTGCGTACGCTTGGTTCCTGATGTCAGTCTGCCAGGCGCACTGTCGCTTGATCTATAAAGTATATCAATAGTTATGACATAAACGAAAAGATACTGCCGATCATAGATAAGAAAATGACTATGTGGCGACGGAAAGCCTTACATATCTAAATGTCTTTTTTCAGGTGGATCTAGCCTCTTCGGAAATCGAGAGCTTCTGGCACAAATGAATCTGTTTTCCGGAAAGGGTTGCTAAATAATCAAAGATGCCATATGTAGACACCAGTTAATGGGCAGGTATGAAGACTGAAGGTGAGGGGAGGGGATTGTACACATGAGCTATTGCATTAAGCTGCGTGAGGCAGACTAAGCGCCTCATTCAGGTCGCTTTTGAGATTCAAAGAGAGGATACTGCTTGCTCACTCCCGCTCTTTTTGTTGCGGTGTAAACAAAAGTAATAATTACATGGTCCCTCCGGGAATTGGGGCGTTCCAATATGAGCGATACGCCTGCAAAAACCGTCATGGGATATTTATGACAGTTTGTCCCAATGTTTTTTTATAATTATGCGTCATAGGGTCGAAAACAAATAATTCGACATACCTATTGCTCGTTATAACCACTATCGACGTATAAGGGAAAATTATAATAGCCAGAAAGCATTCCTAGTGAGATCGAATCCAGCATTGCGGAGCACATGGCTATGTTACTAATACCAACTAATAGCCTCGTGGATGCAACCCCAGTTTGTGACAATAATACAATTATCGGTGTGAATGTGTGCATATATCAACCACATTGGACTCGGTAAACCGGAAGAGCATGCGCAGCACATATACGGTGGTTTCATACCCACTGATTTTATTAAATTTATTATGCTTTTTCCTTTCATAGCCTGGACAATGGTGTTTGGTCATTCGCATCGCTTACTATCACCTTTTAATCAGAAGCTATCAGGCAAAATGCAATTTAACTCTATGGCCACTTGAAATATTAACGTCTGCTATAGTATACATTTGTTTTCATCAGTCATGCTTGTGAATCTGGTGAACATCACCTCACCTCGCAGTTGGATTTCTACTCGCTAGAGGCAGTTTTAATCTTGGTACAATTAGGGCAAATAAAGCAATGAGCCCAGACGCTACCACTTTCTCTTAATTTCGTTTATGATCTTGCGTCATAGAAAGCTACTTCCAGGGAACACGTTAATTTGTCGGGTTCTGTGACTCATATACACTCCCATCAAGATCACAAAGCTACCCGTAGAATATTATGCTTAAAAATCGAGTAGCAAAATCAATGAGGAAGCACGAAATTGGATAGGTATTCAAGTAATGTGCAAATGAATCCGAATATAAATGACTCTAATGCTAATGGTCATAACGTAATTCCTTAATAATGTTATGGCACATTCAGACTGGATGTACGAATTGGCGTCAACTTATTTCACTAATGTTGAGAAGCTTAAGCAGTGTCGACAGAACAGCATATTGTTGTCAAAATGATGCTAATCAATTTCGTAAATAAGTCCCGTGTATTCACATCAGCCCGTAGTTTAATAATGGGGCTATAACACAAATAGGAAGTCCCCAAGTTGATGCCCATTTTGCCGATGGCCCATCGAGGCAAACGAGTGTTTTTGCCGATTTCTTTACTACAAATACTCTTTGCAGTTGAAATAGAAAAGTTAACGTTGAATAACTATGCAGATGCACGTTAACTTTTGGTAAGTCAATGAGAATACACACGAAGTTGCTTCTATGTGGATCGGATATAATTGTGGGAGTAAATAGACGCGGTGATCAATTAATGAAGAGTCAGACCTAATACATTAAGGACAGCAAGTTTAAATCATAATGAAGCTATATACACATGCTTCATCCGCACACAGGCAACCACGCAAACTCACACTTGAAGAAATGGGCGAAGTTGTTTGCATAAGACATCATTTATGAGCTTCTAGTCCACTCCACACACTACATTGTGCCACTGATGATTAAAAAAGCCCCAAAACGACGTAGATTGACCGGGTGGCAAGTGACCGGAGCTACTGCACGCACCAATAACAGTGTGACGTTAAACAAGGCAGCTTGGTTTGCAAACACCTTCAGCTGGATTAACTTTACCAAATTAAACGTTAATATTTGCTGATGGTAGTATCCTGTGCAGCTCAATACTGTAGATTAGCATTAGCGTACAACCAAGTTCTGTGTATATATATATATATATATATATATAGATATAGATATAGATATATATATATATATATATATATATATATATATAGATATATATATATATATATATATATATATATATAGATATATATAGATATATCAGATAGATATATATATATCTATATATATATATATATATCCCTATAGATAGATATAGATATATATATATATATAGAGATTATAGAGATAGATATAGAGATATATAGAGATATCCATAGAGATATACATAGATATATATATAGATATAGATATATAGATCTATACACATCTCTCCATATATACATAGATATAGAGATATAGAGAGAGATCTCCTCTCTATATCTCTCTAGAGATCTATCTCTCTATAGAGATCTATCTAGAATCTCTCTCCCTATATATCTCTATCTAGATATATATCTCTCTATATATCTCTATCTATATCTCTATCTATATCTATCTCTATATATATATATCTATATATATATATATATATCTCTATATATATATATATATATATATATATGTGTTTATGGGCAAGTGATGCTGCTGATCAGCCCAGATAGAACAAACATACACCCCACGAGGCCATTATCTACATGGAGAAAATATAGAAAATGTAATGGAAGGTTATTTTGCGCCTCAGCTGTAGGGGTTGGCTTTGTGAGGCAGCGCCATTAAGAGAGAGGGGGTATAGCTTCTTCAGTTACTCGCTTTCTATTGCTGCGCTAACAAACACAATAATTGCATGGTCCCATAGCAGCTGTTGCCAGGCATTGGAGGTTTGTATTGTTGGTAGGCAGTATCAATGGTCAAATGGCATTTTAATAACTTACATTCTGGTGCATTGTATTTTCAATGCGCTTTTTGAGACCATTATTATGAAGATGCTGCTTCTGAACTGTAATGAACCGAAATGCTATCTAAACGTAATCGACATTTGTGAAAGGTCATGCGCCCTTTTTGTAAGTTGGATTAAAAGTGTTGTTTCGTAATCAGCTGATTAACATCAGTGACATTAATACATTCGACACAAATGTTCCCCGGGAATATCGTTCGTAGCCACATTATGGAACGGTATGTGCTATGAATAACAAATCTTTTATAGGAATATAATGCGGATGTCGCTTAACACATATCATCATGTGCAGCATATTTGATACAGGACATGGCTGTTTGTTGTTGTTTCCTTATGATAAATACATTAAAATCACTGATTCAAGCATTGCACACAACGCTTCATGCTTTAACAGAGCTTCAACTTCAGGTCGGGTAAGCACCGATAATGAATACCCATCTCTAATAGCAATAAGCTCCTTTATGAGCATGACAATATTCTCATACTTAGAATTACACGGTGGCGTAATCCTATAGCTGGAGTCTCTAATGCATTCAATGTGCTGTAATAAATAGCAATTATTGATGTTCAGGGCATTATTGTTCGAAGATTATTGCTAACAATTGTTCTGCTGTGAAAGCAACATTTACTCACATAGGATACTAAAACATTGGGGCTGTTCAGAAAAAGAAATTGGGTGATGGATGATGAATTGTAGATACTTTGAACGTGTCCCGGACTCTATATTCCATATAGTTCACCTCCTCCAAACACTACACAATTTGACCAGCTGGTTAGGTCTAAAACTCCACATCGCCGACCCAAAAACACTACTACAGTATGCTTTAAATAGGGAGTACCTAATAACAGAGGTGCAGTATCCAAGGCTGGTCATAATTATATTCTTTTTTTATATTAAATCCCTACATGCACGCTGATTATTTACCAAATTCGCACAATAACCAATATTGCTTCCCAAGTGAACAGCTTGTTTCTCTTGTACAATTAATTCATCATTTAGTGTTAGATATACGGAACAGTCGCAAGCATTGAATGCAAGTAACCGGCTTGTTGCAGAATTGAACTGCACACAGTTTTTCTTCGAAAATTCCACGCATATTCTGAGCATTCTCTTAGCCGCTGTGACTGAAGGAGCAATGAGTGAAACATCATCAGCATAACTCAAAGCACCCCTATAAGGTGCCTTAGTAATTCATCGATATATGCACAAAATGATAATGGCGAAAGCACAATGCCTTGCTGAACATCATTACGTGCAAATAAAAGGCTCAGAACTAGAAGCATTCCATCGGACGTTCATGTTCTGACGTGTGTACATATCAATAAGTAGTTTACATATTGTTGGGCAGGGTCCTTTCTGCCCGAAAAGCGCAAACAATTTCACATAATTCACACGATCAAATGCTTTAGATGCGATTAATTAAATAACAAACCAAGATGAGCCCTGAGTTACAAAGTTATCAACAATCTCTTGCGAAACAAACGCGCATTGAGTGGTTGAGTGCGACTGTTTGAAACCGAATTGCAGATCGCTTGTTTTCAGTGCGTCACTCAGGGATGTAAAGATAATATGATCAAGTAATTTTCGAAAAGTACTACTGATCCCTATGGACCTGTAATCATCACTATTATGCAACGATTTATTTTTATTCTTTGGTATATGTATCAGCGTGGAATGCAATATATCCGGCGGAGAATAGGCATGCGAAAGCATTGCATTGAATAACAGTGAGATATGAACAAACACTTCTTGGCAGCGTTCTTAATGTGATCGGAGCTGATTTCAGAATTACCATTGGTTTTGTTTGGTTCAAAGTTCTGCGTTGCAGATTCGACCTGCTTAAAGGTTATGGCATGATCAGAAGTGCATTTGCAGCATAATGTGGCATCTTAACATGGATCTGTTAAAATATTTTGTTGATTTCAAGCTCGTTATATGAAACGGAGTTATACAGCCTAGAATATTTGTCCTTAAAGGTTTCGCGTAATTTTACCTCATCATGAGCATCGTCCACAAGGGTAGGGCTTAATATTTTATGAAATTCCATAACAAAATTGGGGTTATTTTTGGACGTGTTTGCAGGTGCCATTCTGTTGGCAACTAATTTGTCTTGTTTGCGCATGACGTTCCGAGATTTCTCTTTGTAGTCTTTATTAGACTTAAGCATTAAATCTTTAACTGTCCCGGTAGTAGGGCTTCCATTCTCCCACAAGCGGTACTAGAAAATTGATTGTTTTATTCAGGGATAGGATATCGTCGGTCCACCCAGCCCGGCGTTTCTTAGGTCGGTTACCCTGAATACGAAAGAGTGACGATGCCACGCAAGCATGAATTATGTCATCGTGAAATTGATCATTTTTTTCAACATGCTCGCAACAACTCGGATTCGCGCATGATACGCACAGGGTGTCCTTGTATAAATCAATGTCATTACCCTTGGCGCTCTTCCTCTTCCGTTTAATATCCGGTGGTAATTTGGCGATATCTACATGTAACATTCTAAAGCACAATTTTAATATAACCGTACGATGATCCGACATATTGTTATCATCATGAATGCATTCTTAGCTTAAAATTTATGACTCAAGATTCGCTGAAACCATTAAATGATCTACTGTCGATATGGCATGCGACATATCACTTTCATAAGTGAAATCGACATTTGCAAAGGGTTTAATAAGGCATGGAATTAGACATTCCTGTTCACAGAAATTGTTTAACGATAGGGTAGATATTTAGTAATGTGTCCTCAGTCAGTGACATTCACGTCATATGCATTGTTTCTATCTATCTATCAACTAAAGTGAACTCGAGAAACTATTAGAACACATGCCATTCTCGGATAATGTGGTGCAAATGCCGACGATATTTATACTGGACCAGATAAAATCCAATAACGTTATAACGCTGAATTTGTTTGTGTTGATTTAACCTTAACTCGAGAGTCAGCAGAACGTAGAAAGTGACGTTAGCTTACTTAATTACGGGATTGGGTTATTTACATAAGCTCATTGTTTGATAATTGTGCTGGAACACAAATAGGAAGTCCATTAGTCGTTGCCGAGTTGAACCGCGGACATGCTGTAATCCAATCCACACGCCTGGCTTCAATACATTGGTCTATCACAGTTACTTGCACCCATCTATCATCACCCTCGGCGTTGAAAGCTACCTATTACGAGCACTTCCGACATCAATATTGCCAACCATGCAGTTTAGCTAACAGGATAAGCAGAAAGACCATATACATCTACATATGTTCCGAGCTTTGTGTCAATCCCTGAAAGGTCTATGTATAAAACGTACTTTTGTATACGTTAGTCGTTCTTTGTTATGATCAGTCATAGTGATACTTATGGTTCTCCACAAGAGAGACTGCCGAAGTTGCTGCCATAAAGAATGTCATGAGATTACAAATAATAACGCAATGCACATTCATCATTGATGACACTAATGTTTTCGCCATTTTGAATATTCAATGTTTAAATACACATGAAGGTGCGCCATGCGTAATAGAATGAGACTTTTATCTTAATTTCAGAAGAGCATACGTCAAGATTAATCTTACCCTGTTAATGAGGCATGTGAGATGTTGTCATATCAGATTGGTCGATGCTTCTCGGCAGGTTTGTTGGTTATCCGACACGATCCACTATCAAAGGCAAAATGGGAAACAGCAGGTAATGTTACTGGTTATTTTTACCGGTCACATCTACCAATGAAATCTCACTTATAGCGGACAAGTGCATTTTCGCGTCCATTGAATAATTGTACCAGCCAATATCTGGTTGAAATATTGTTTGGCTGAATGGCAGCAATCCTGTTTGCAAAATGTGATGTTAAAAGATCAATCTGAGTTACTGAAGTGGTTTTTGCTATGAGGAACAACTTGGCTAGTGCCATTTGTAATCCCTCAACGCGTGTACTGATTTATTTGTTGCAAATACAACTCGCAGTTGAAAAACCAAAGCTAACATTAAGTGACATTGCAGATGCAAGTAATCAATTGTCTCTGTAAGTAAACATAGGTACTTCTTCATCTTTCGGATATATTTCAGGGGGGTAAATGGATGTTGTGATAGATTATTTATGAGACAGATGTAGAATATCATGTTTGAATCATAGAGACGATTCATACACAGTGGATCGTAATTTACAAGTGCCTTCATCCCCACGCAGACAATCGCTAGCAAACTTCAACGATCAACCCTTTATGAAGTGAGCGAAGTTTGTTTGGATAAGTCATCGTTCATGAGCTTCTAGTCAACTCAACAAAACTACTGCGTGTTAAAGATGATACAGGGCATTGCTGTAACTTTGCGTGCCAAACATGGCGTTGATTGACAGGTCTTACGGTAGCGCTGTGCCACTACACTAACTAAACCTTTGTTTGCGTGGGGAAACTAATAAACTTTGAACTGTAGGTTTTTTTCCATCTAAGCTGCTGGGTTTAGCTAAGTGAGGCAGCGCCACTCTTAGAGAGCCTTTGAGGGTCAGAAAGAGGAAATTGCTTGTTCAGTCCCACGCTGTGTATTGCTGTATAAAGAAACACAACAGTATTCAGGCATTGAAGGTTTGTAATATGATAGCTGTCTTCTAAACCTCTAGCTTCATAAATGAAGATTTGCGCGCATATCATCTATTTGAAAAAACTTAAGATATAATGAAATTATCAAATATTGCAAATGTCACCATGACGCTAAAGAAGTAGTATAGTCATCACTCTCGTTCTTGGCAGTAATATGACCCGGTATATGCCATTTAATAACAAATCCTACTTGAGAATTTAATGCGGATGGCACTAAATACACCACGATGAGACGTTTAGAGTACTTATATCAGGTTGATGGTGACATGATTAGTATATGAGTGACATATCCTTAATGGAAACAAACACATAAATACCGGGATATAACTTGCTGAAACCTCTAGTATTATCATGATAAACATTCAATTATTTAAGTAGAATTAACCTGAGCGGGAGAGACTTATGATATAGTTACTTCGTCTGACTAACAAGCTATGTGCTGTCAAAAGGCTGGTCTTTTGATCTAGTGATCCACTAGGGATATTGAGAAATTTATGTGTTATCAATTGTTACATATAGCAAAGATATATAATGCCTTCCTGCCACCTGAAAGCATGGACAGAAAACTGTGTTATAAATTGTTCCACACTACACGAAATATATTCTAGACATCAGCATGATGTACACCACAAATGTATAATGTAGAGAGATAAATATTGAGTCATGTTTCTCGAGTCCGCGACAATTATGGCAAGGTCGCTGTGAATTGCCTCAATCTACCAACCAACGCCTCGCAGCTTGATTATGTTGCCCTGTGTAAATCATACGACAGGCAGTTAATGACACATGGAGTATATGTATCCCTTGCATATAATGTGACAACAGATAATAATCCCCAATAGCTGGCACAAAATAACGTCCTTACTTTTTATGAGAATCAAGGTGTCTGGACCAACTGGCACTGATAATTTTAAAGCTTAACAGGATGGCATTAAAATGCCGCTATGATAAACGGGCGCATTACTTCCCGCATGAGCGCTATCAAACGTTGCTTGTCTCCTGGACAAGTGCGGGTGTCGTGAGATGTCTCGAAAATAAACATGTAGAATGATACAACCCATTTATTCTCTTGTCATCACCCGTAAAATGTACATACACATACTGGATTTTGTTGCATTTGTCCATCAATGATATTGGATCTGTACTAAACTCAGTAGCTTATGGACCACAAGCTATCTATGTGATATGGTACTGTATAATGCTAGACAATCTTTATGAAGAAGACCGCGAATTTTTTGTACAAAAACCTATCCTAGCTCGCTAAAAAGCTCGTGATAATGATGATTATTATTAACATGATATTCTTATGATAACGATGATAATGATGAGTATCAGACCAGTGTTTGATAGTTGTGCTGTATCCTATACAGAAACTCCATTGCCGTTTCGAGCCGATGGGCACGGCATGTTGGCGGAAGATGGCTATTAGTTTCCTTAAACCACACATTATCGGGGAATAATACTGAAAGCATGGAGCCTGACTTCTCAAAATTAAGCAATTATATCCTCACGCCTGGGTTATGTCAGTTTGTCGATCACAGTTACTTGCAACCATTTACCACTGTGCTACCAAGACCGAGAATTTCAAACATAAATATTGCAAAAATATTTCCCTTCAACCACACTGGCATTCTAAGCTTTACATATAATGCGGTAGCTTTCATATCATGCTGTTTTGCTGGTACGATGATCCGAAATACAATCTACATCTGCGCCAACTTTGTTCCAAGCTTTGTGTCAAATCCCTCGAATATCTCAGGGAAATTATTTACCCATGATGTATTTTTTAGTGTTATGGCCAACTATTTACTTTTCCAATCCTATAGCTAATTGTACTGATTCCAACCTTTACGCAATTGAATGTCACGTGTAATCATTCAAATATGACTGTGGAATCTTTAGCTATAGTTAGAGCTACATGATATATGATCTGTGCTGACATTCGCTTATCCTGGTACTTCTGCTATAGCTTGCAACCAATTAGCTACAACGTTTGAAAAGCGTTCTACAGTTTTTCTCATCTGTGGTTAGCTTGTGAACTAGTCACAAACGAAAGACACAGGCACAAGCTTGTGTAAAAGAATGGAATACCTTAAATGTCAGATCTAGGAACAATAATTGTCTTAAACAAATGGTATCGATCATGGTAATAAAAGCAAGAAAAGTGCTATTCGCGAATGATATAAAGAGTGCGAACCACAGCGCAGGCTGAATCCTTACTACTTAATAGATAGAACATCAGATGCCTTATACAATGATGACGTTGATAATAATGAGTATAACAATTGTACGAAATTATTTATGACTTACAACTAAAAAGCAGGAGACTATGTTATCAGCTATTTAGAGCCTCCCAGCAACAATAGTTGTTTTGTTCTCAACCTTTATGTATACATGTTGTCTAGACCAGGGTTTGATAAATGGCAGATAATTTAAAGCCGTGCATGTGTTTGGTGAACTTTAATATTTCCGGGTAGGTAGAACTCGTTAGCCTTGGCCGGCAATCTTCCTACAAAACCTTCAGGTCAGAGGGGTGGCGTCCCAACTTGAGTACTCAGCCAAGAAAGGAAACAATGCTGGAAACAAGAAACGCAAATCGTATACTTCCAGGGGCTGGAGTCCCCAGGAACTCCACAGTTATGACCCGTCAACAGGAAATGCCTGATGATGGAGTTGTTGCCCCAAACGACGGGGAGAAGGAGAAGCTGCCAAAATCTTGAAGTGTAAACGACCTCTCAGGCTTGCAACCTTCAACACCAGAACACTCAACTCATCTCTAGATGCAGGTAGTAGACGAAGAGGGAGGCTGTTCTGAAGACTGAGGAGCTTGCTTGGAATGTAAAGAGGTGGGGGATTGAAGTCTGAGGCTTGCAAGAGCATAGACTCCACAAGGAAGGGAGAATGCAGGAAATTAACACCATTAAGACTGAGATGGGGCAGACACTTTACACTGCATCAGCATGGCGCAACTCGAGCAGTGCAGAGACTGTTGGAGTGGGTCTTGTGCTCGGGAAAACTGCACAGAGACTTCTGTTGGCTGTTGTGCGAGTGTCTGAGAGGATTATCAAGGCATCATGCCAGGGTAATCCAGCACTAACTGTCATCGTAGCGTACGCACCGACAGAAGGTGACGGTGATGAGAGCAAGGTCAACTTCTACAGCAACCTCAGAAAATCACTTGAGTCAATTGCTCAACACAACTTCCTGGCTGTTCTTGGCGACTTCAATGCCAGGCTAGGCCCTGATGATGCATTGTTCACAGCTAGTCCTGAGACCAATGGCAATGGAAGGCGCCTTCTCGAAGTCATGGAGGAATACCAGCTTCTAGCCGCCAATACACTGTTCCCGAAAAGGAGAGCCCAAGTATGAGTGGGGCGAGCTAGAAGTAAACAGGGAGCTGCAGACTCGCTATGCTGTTGAAGTCAAGAACAGGTACCAGGTGCTACAGAGTGACGAAGACGATCTCTCAGATCTCTACAAGCACTTTGTGTCTGCGAACCACGATGCTGCAAAAGCCTGTCTGAAGCAAGTCAAGAGAAAGAAAAAGCTGCAACGACCCAAGAGTTCTTGCTGCAAGGCAGAGGATGCTTGAGGCAAATCATGCCTACGATAGAGACAGAGATTATCAGCTCCAACGGGATAAGTACAAGCTGGAGAAGCAGGAGCTGTACAGCGTCTACGCCACTATCGAGAGAGAGGAGCTGGAGCAGAAGATAGCAGGGGTCGCGAACGCGCATGAAACCCAGCAGCATGCAAGTAGTTGGAATCTGATTAGTGAAATCTCTGGCAGATGTAGATCACAAGCTAAAGGCCCCAAGTGCAGAGGAGAGGGTGCTGCTATGGCATGCACACTTTAAGAAGCTGCTAGGGAACCCTCCCGAGATAGTGGATGAGGACACACAAGTAGCCCTAGTGTTCAGCAACCTGCCCATACTTGATAGTCCCTTCTCATTAAAGGAGAACCAGAAGGCAAAGTCAAACATCAAGACGGGGAAAAGTTATGGCGAGGACGGTGTAACACCCGAGCTGCTCAAGTTTGTCCCACTAGACAACACAGTTCTGGCGCTTATTAACAAAGCCTACGAGTTGGGAGAGCTACCTGAGGAGTGGGTTACTATTAAAATCATACCAGTACCCAAATCCGGTGACCTCTCTTCACCAGATAACTACCGGGGGATCAGTCTTTCCTCTCTCGTCATGAAGGCATACAACCGTATGATTCTGAATCGCATACGCCCTGTGTTTGATCCGCTTCTGAGAAACTCGCAGAATGGTTTCTGTCCAAACAGAACCACAACTGGGCAAATACTTGCCTTGAGGCGAATACTGGAAGGAGTCAGGAACAAGAACATGTCGTGTGTCATCACCTTCATCGACTTCAAGAAAGCTTTTGACACTGTACACCGAGGCAAGCTCATTGAGATCCTTCGAGCATATGGTGTTCCAGAGAAGGTAGTCATGGCAATCACTGCAAGCTACAACAAGACATGGGCTAAGGTGGTCACCCCAGATGGTACCACAGACCTCTTTGAAATCACAGCTGGAGTTCTGCAGGGTGACACACAAGCACCATTCTTGTTCGTGCTCGTCCTGTATTATGCTTTGAGATGTACTGTCAATGGAAGGGAGGAAGAACTAGGCTTCACGCTTGCCAGGCGCCGGAGTAGGAGAGTGCCAGCTGTAGTGATTACAGACCTTGAATATGCTGATGACATCAGTCTCCTCTCAGACACAGTGGATCAGGCACCAAAACTGTTTGCAGCTGTTGAGCTCTAGTGTAGTCGAGTTGGCCTACAGCTCAACTCAAAGAAAACAAAGGTGATGGCAATCAACTCAATGGGCAGTACCATCAAGACCCGAAATGGCGCTCCCCTAGAGGTCATTGAAGAACCTGGTACAATTTGGCGGTTGCCTTGATGACATCGAGCCAGAGCAAATCTTGATGCACTATTCAGTGCCACAAAAAAATTAAACAGCCAAGTCAGACACTGCAAATTTTTATTGTGTTGAGCTTCACTTAGTCTTATACCTGTTGAGACAAACAACCCGGGCGATGGGCGGCAGAATAAATGGTAAAAGTGAGAACGCACATTATGTGCGCTTATGATTCAATATGTATTTAACTGAATTTTTCGACGTTTATTTGCTTGATAGATATCATGGTTTAAGTAAAGAGATGATATTGACAAAACAAGTGGTTGTGAAACTTTTTGATATCAGGGCAGTCTTCACGAGTATTGTTGTTTAACGTTTTCTATAAACCCGACATAATGCGGCCTACATTCAAGACATATATAGGTAGTTGATATTATATCATTGGTGAGAGGCACGATTATTCTAAGTAACGCATAATCCTCATCAAGTAGCTCTCATATCATATACAATTTATAAGGTATGATTATTATCAGAGCGACAATCACCAATATCTATGATCAAAATTTTAGTGTACATATGCGCCGGAAGCGATGACGGCAGCAGAATCATCGGATCAATTCAAAAGTGGTTACGTTTTCCAGTGAAGATGTGTTCAGTTATTATTGTCACTGGCAGGGATGCATTTCATTTGCACATTATATATTGATGAGGTCTGTGTATATTTCATGTATGAAAAAACTCAAACATATTTTGTGAAAATAATGTTTATACCATATTGGTTGGCCACAATATTTGCTTTCCTACCAATATAACTTCGTTACATTGATTGAAACACAAATCAATACAAGGTGTCATTGTTGTCGCTAGAAAGCTCGACATCAGACAAAGCGTACGGCTAATGCATGATAACGATCATTCTTTAAGAATTCCAGCAACAATCAAAGGTTGTAAAGGTGTGTATCGCATATTATCCTAACACTGTGGGGTGCTTAATTTGGATAATGGCTGCATCAGACATACACAAAACACAACATAAAAATAACTTTCGGCCAGCCCATCAATCGATTATTTTCACACACAAAAGACCATAATAATACACAGACAGAAGCTTTGACCCAACCGATGCAAGTACGGTAATAAGCAGAAGCCATTTGAAAATATGAGGTGAGACAAATTCCGCTGTGGATAAATTTAATCTTTGATGGTGAAAGAAATATCTTTAATGCCAATAACGAAATAGGTAAACAATATAATAAATATCTATTTCGTGACAAGTAAATTGCACCTTGATCGGGTGTTGCGTTCAGTAGTTAATATGTCATGAAGCATTTTCAGTTCTACTCACGTAGCACATAGCAGGTGCTTATGAAAGAGGCAATTTCAAATTCATTATCTATGAGAAAAAGCATAGCGTTCATGTAGTTCCTTTTTGCTAGTCTTGTGTCTTAGTAATCCGAAAACTCCTTAGGTACTCAAAAAGCAACCACAGGCATTCTTGTCCATCTCATCACGACAACCAATTACGAAATGATCGCAACTAACAATATGTTCCCGATGAAGGCAAATAGATAACATAAAGCATACTGCTTCAGCTTTTCTGGTTAGGCGCTATACTTTATCCCATTGATGCCAAATGTTTATCTGGACCAGACATTACACACGCACACACAGCAAATGTGGTGTATCAATTATCTGATGTTACCTCGTATGAAATGTCCGACCTTTAATTAGACAAGATATATTGTGGCAATGCTTTGACATCGTGAGGCACTCACTACGGCGCAGATAGGATCAATCTCGATCGAAGCTGGGCATATAGCGCCTTACAAACACGGCAAAGAATAACGACATATCCTTTGGTTGATTAGCTGGATCACAAACATGATTTGAAGTCTGATAAAATATTGCGATGTACATAACATCGCTAAATTCGAATCTTAAGACTATCCGATACATGTTCATGGTGAGTTGATCCATTCACATTTTGTTTGAATTAAGTTCATGTCCTGAGTTGGCTTGTTACGGTAGCGCTAGAAAGTGCAATTTGCTGTGACTATCTTGCCAGATTCTATCCCTCACTATGTGCTTTGCAACATTCTATGTAACTACATCATATGCTGGCTGTGTCAGTCCTCATATTTAACCAACGTACGTTCCAGTGATCATGTTGCGCATGTTTCGTCATCGAATAAGACATGTCTGTATCCGTAGTAAAGCTCACACATTAATAATTTGATATTAACAAGCACATTTAGGGAATCCCAGAACAAATGCATAAATTTTGAACTGTAACAATTTTAATGAAAGGATTTATGAGGAAAAACGGTGTCACAAACTGAGGACGAACGACACATATATGTGTCGTTGTTACAGGGCACGTTCATTAAAACGGCAAGAGGAGGTGAATAAGGTAAAGTGCCAGATAGATATCAATGCAGCATTGAAGCTCGAATTTACTAACCAGCGCCATTTGCCAATAACTATTATGTGAGCCGTTGATAGATTGTTCACGAAACAACATGGGCAAATACAATCTCTTCGTCGTCACACAATAACACAGAATGGATTAATGATATCACCAATGCAATAGCCGAATAGAATACTTACTTGTTTTTCAGCTCAGAAACGATTATATAATGTAGCATTTACCAGTGCTTGTGATGGACCTTCCCAAAACGATAATTATTTAAAAAATATATG